>CM076583.1:22090547-22337681 GCA_034641835.2 Pinus albicaulis
TCTGTAACGACGACAGCGTTGGATTCAAGGTAGGTCAATCTACTGTGTCTTTTTTTCATACATTAAATAGGAAGCAACACTTTAGTGTGTCCTTTTGTTACTAGACCCATCCTAGGGCTAGAGGGATCGTCTTTTTTTGCAGAGAGGATTTACCTTCATAACATAAACATATTTAGGATATCTAGTACAACATTTTTATATGCTCTCATTCATGGATGCTTGGCCTGTTATTACACTTTTACCCGTTTAATCACAAGCTCAGAGTCAACATAAACTAAAATTATTCTTACGCCCAAATTTTTCAGGATTTTCAGGCTAGTGATCAATGCCTCGTATTCAGCCACATTGCTAGAACAATCGAAAGCCAACTTATATGAACATAATCTTACACTTTTTGGAACTTTACTTGGCTGATGAAGAGGATTACGATTCCAAATTCCGATGCCTGCCTCATCTTTCCCTAAGGCACCATCAAAATCCATGTTCCAAAGACCATTTTCATCATCCATATGTTGGAAATATGTATTCTATTTTGTCTCATATTTTTGGGCCACTTATTCAATCTGTTTTGAACTTTTTTCTGCCTTATCTGATGACTGCTCTGAAGAACTAGGCAGACTGCCTTTTCCTTCATCTAAAATTTCTTTGACACTATTGGAAATTTCTAAAATATCTTCTACTTCTATGAGCTGACTATCTACATCATTCAAACCACTGTCATTAAAAAAAATAAATGATTCAATATCTGTATGTTCAACATTAATAGGATGATTGTTGGGTTTCTCTTTGCTGGTAACCATGTATTTCATCTCCGTTTCCCGGTATATCTTCCTCATTTGTTTGAAAACCGGGATGTTGGAATAAGAGAAATCTAGTTGCAAAGTACCTCTCAACTTCACTCCCCAAGATCTTGACAACAACATATCAAACCGTGGTGGTATTTCAACTACCACCACATCCATCAAGACATTCTTTGCTGGAATTTTTTCAAGGGAAACTACCAAATCCTTTATGAGACAAGACAATGAATTCTACCAGAATCAAAGGAATAGAGGTCATGGTAAGGACGATTTATATATAGGCCAAATTTCTCCATAATGGCCTTCAACATCAGGTTATGGGAGGCTCCAAAGTCGAGGATGACATTGTGAAGGTTACATTGATGAATTCTTTGACTCAGATAGAATGGGGGAACTTCACTATCCTCTAACTGACCATCTATGGCTGGACTAAAAATGAGTTCAGGTTGGTCATATTTAACATTTACCATATCAGATAAAGGATCTACTTTCAACATTTTGGCCACGTGAGATTTATATTGATTTTTTTTGACAAGTTTAATTAAAGGGATAGAGACTTTTAACTTAGATATTTCAGTTTCTAAGCTAAAAGGAATAGACTTATCTACCTCTTTAATGGTGGTGTCCATTTTTTCGGGCTAATCCTTTGGTGTAGTTTCATTCTTCTGACTTTCTTTTTCTTTGCTCGGTGTGCTTGTAAATGGATAATTAATCTTGCTATGATTTACAACTGCATGCTTCTTTCCTTGTTTTGATTACCTTGAGGGTTTTGCTTAGGCTGAGTATATTTTTGTTGGGATGCCCGCTTCTGAATAGGATTGATTGGGACATCTCTACTTCTCAATGAGTAATGCCTCTATTGTGAGCTGAGTGCATTCAAATAACCCTGTTGATAATCATCGGACTCAACCTCCAACTCATGATCATTGGGAAGTATGTAATCTTCATCCCTAGGCAAATCTGTCTTCTCAACATATTCTTCATTTTCTGTCAAAAATATGGGCTAGCCATCTGCTATAAAGAAGTGATTTTTTTCCAAAATATGATCTTCTTCTTCTTCTTAAACCCCTTGAGCATAATTTTTCTGCAAGGGTGTCCGAATCTGTTTTTTCTGTGTTGGCTGCTCAGGAGCCCTTTGTTCTCTTTGTTTGATCCTAAAATGAGGCTTCTGCTGTCCTCTGAAATTAGGATTTTTAGCCTGTGCTTCCAGCTGTATTTCTGTAACGGAAATTTTTTCAACCATTCTTTCCACTGTCCTTATCAAAGTGTCCACTTTTACCTCAGAGGATGAGGATGCTTCTTCTTTGATTGTTGATTTTCTCTCACCCTTCATCTTTGACTTTTTAATTGACAAGTTTGCTTCCACATTAACTGCATTCCTTTGTATGTATTCTAGTGTTGCATGATTTCTCTCTCAGAGGTGGTATGCCATGTCCAGATCAAAGGCATCCGGATAATACAAGAGAGCCAAACCTGGAGGAGGTTTGACCTCATTTGGAATTGAATTGTACACTCGGTTGAAACGAGCAGTGAAATCCTGAAATGATTCATTTGGATTCCTTTCAGGTTATTATACTTAGAAAGAGTCTGAAAAGGGTTCTTCTTCACTTCCCATATGGCTATGAATGCATCAATCATCTGGTCTGGAGTGGCTATAGAATTTGCAGTCAAAGTTCTAAACCAAGTTTTAACATCTTCGGAAAAGATTTTGACTATGATTCTCATCTTGGAATCATGAGCATCAATTTCTTCCAGGTCAATTAAATAAATGAATTTGACTAAGTGTTGTTTCAAACTGATTTGAGAATTCTCATCAAAGAGAGGGAATCTCTGGCCATAGCCTTGTGGTAAGGCATTGAGTTGAGCGGGTAGAATCAGGGGTGCAAATCTGGCCATGAATCCTGCTAAGTGAAGTGTATGAGTAACAATGGAAGGAGTTGACTGAACAAGTAATGAAGTATAAGGTGTAGATGAGGAGGAAGCAACTGGATGGGATTGTGTTAGAATGGACAATGACTCTTGATGGTATTGGATGATGGATTTTTTGGATGTGTATTGAAGTTGATTAGCTAACTTTTCAAGCCTATCGAATTGACTCCAGAATTTTCTGTCAAAGTTGGATTCATATTTAGATTCTTCAGAAAGTAAATTATCTTCAAGTTTTAGGGAATAAAAAATGACCTTAGACAATGCTTTTACTTCATATATTCTCAATGGGTCAAATACTATGTCATACCGTGAAGTTTCACGATTTTGATCGAAATAGAGACAATTCAAACTTCAAATCAAAAGGTATGTCTTCGAGAGATAAAACTTTAGCAGGTAACAAGGAAGATCTTACCAATGGAGAAGGATTTGACTGAAATTCGGAGTGCTAGGATCTCTGCTTCCGAACAAGTTTCTTCGAATATTCAACTAGATAAGTTGGATGAGGATCTAGATTCGATCTAGTGTATCTCCTCGAAGCCAGAATGTTCTCTGCTTCTGCAACTCGGTTCTTTTCAACTTTCAGATCAACCTTCACAAAGACTAAGAGCTATCACCCACATGCCTAGAATTTGATGAAATAATGGTACAACTAGAGAGGATCTGTCACTTTTTCTTCTCCAGTATGGTCGCCAAGATGTTGTCACTCCACCGGATATCCAAACGCTAAGAAGGAGGCCAGCAAAGGCAACCACATACCACTTTGACCTAGTAGTTAGCCCTACTAGGTTGGAGAGAGATCTCTACGTGAGATCACAACCAAGTTGACTGGATAATGACGATTTTAGGCTAGGTATATTAGGCTCTAGGGTTTGATTGATTTGGATTTGGTGCTCGATGGTAAATTAGGTCTAGGAAAAACTAGGTCAGGGCACTGAAAATCAAACTTGCAGAGATGTGATGGGACAAGGTAGGCACACACTTTAGCACTTTAAGGTATCTTGGTGAGTGTGATAGACTGGTAGGGTCTCAAAATGATCATATGAATTATGAATTCGTTTATATTAGAAGAGAGTGAAACATAACTGTGATAATTTCTCCAAAACAGAGCATTAAGATAATGAATTCTGCTTATCAACTTAGAAATCAATCACTTAAGACATAGAATGAAATATGGAGAGCACAATACTTTCAAACATATTGAAACATAAGAGGTAACACTGCTAAAACACATAGCACATGAATCCCACCACAATAGCTGCAAACTCTATCTATTAGTTCTTGCCAAAATGACTGAATACACAAGTATTCAAAGATCAATTCTACAACATCCAACCCTTGCAATGAAAAAATAAATGAAATATATAGACCAAAATAGACTTCTCCCACTCTCAGGGGTCGAATCCATGACTGGTGGAGCTGTTCCCCAAAATCCTCAACTGGAATCTTAATGACTAGGGAGGTTAAAAAACTCTCCCTATCTTGATGAAACTGAATCACTTGATCCAAAAATACAATATTACTTGATGTATCTACCTATAGTAACTATAAAAGACATAATTACATTTGATTTTCACATTTATAGCAGTAAAAATTCATGAATTTCATCAACAAATTGAGAAAAAGTCAAATTTCTGAAGAAGAAAGGCAATCTAGAAAAAGTGCAGCTTGAGTGCAAAAAACGCAGCGTGCCCTGAGAAAAGCGCAACGTGACATTCAAGGTGACTTTTGACTGCCTTGTTGAAGTCCAAATTGAGCTCAAGATAGCTAATTGGAAATATTTTCTTGTCTATTTGTCCAAAATGTCCTCAAGCACTGAAAATTATGGAGTTAAGCGCCACAAAAGTAAATTATCCCAAGAGTGGTAAAAAAACATAGTGTGTGGTTAAAAAAGTTGGCAGAAAGGTGTTTTTTGAGATGTTTTTGGGATTTTCCACCTATCAAAAGCTCAAATTTTGGATTGCCAGTAGTCAAATTGTGATGTAGAGGCCATTATATTTATAAATACACTGAGTTTGCACCATTTAGAGGCCTCCAGGAAAAGTGCAACGTGGCCCACGTTGCGCTTTTTGCAGGCTAACTGTGCAAAAAACGGGTAAAATTTGACCAAAATGTCAAAAAATTGTCCAAAAACTTGTCCAAAAACTTTCAAAATTGTTGAATGAGGTCCTGGTAAAGTGTGTTAAGCAACCAAGGAGGCATCAGCAAGCAAGTCAAGTTTACCCTTCTCCTTTTGGTTGATTAGAGTTTCCTTGAGCTTATCTTGCAATTGCTTAAGCTTGAAATTACAAATCTTGTTTCTTGTATGGTAGTGGTCAACCATGTGCCTCAACATATGATTGTCCTTTTTGGCTTTGTGAAGGAGCTTCTCTAGGTGTATGTTTACTCTGTCAAGCCAAACTTCCCTATATTCATTAATCTCCACGACAATCCTTTCCTCAAAGGTGAGTTCCTATACAAGAAGTGCCTTATGTTGTTTTTCTACCTCCAATGTTGTTTTTAGGCCCCTTGTTCTTGGTATTTTCCTTGTGGTCTGGGTCTCATCCTAATCAAACTTATCATGTCTAATCACTGCTTTTCCTTTGACATTTTTCCTTGTAGCCTTTAACAGGTCATTTTCCAAAAGTATTTCCTTTTCCTTTAACTGTTTGTTCTCTTGCTTAAGGAAGGAGATAAAAAACTTGGCCCTTGCGAAATTATCTTGTAGCTCTCTGATTTTGGCATCTTTTTATTTGATGACTAGGATTAGGTTTTCATGTTCAGCTTGGGACTCCAAGTCTACCATCTCAATGTCATGGTGAAGAGCTTATTTCTCTTGGAAATCTGTCTCCTGTTGCTTATGATATCCCTGCTTTGCTGATGTAGAAGGCAAGGCCCCTTCCAAAATTTGTGGAGCAAACACTTGCTTATGTCCTCTGTGATAAGTTTTGACCTCTTTGTCATTTTTTCTCTTCTTAACTGCAACCCTACTAGATGACCTAGTTTCTTTTTGAGTGACCGATGCTGATGGTGGAATAGGTCTAGTAGGCTGATTGGGTAGTGATGTGAAGACCTCTACCTCATTGAAAGTTTCCCATGGAATTTTCAGCTGTTTGAGATGGTGAAGGACAATGATTTTGATGAGTGAATGATGGAAAAGACTGTTCATTTGGAGCTCATATTATCTGTGTTGTACCTTGTAGGCCATCTTGTCAATACTCATGTACAAATAAAATGGAATGTTGAGAAGCACCCTAGTGAAATGCATGAGTAACCTGATGTGGTAGCTATAGAGTCTGGAGAATATTCCCTCACAAGTGAAATAATTCATGATGATTTTCATCATTGGAGCAAACCTATTAAGTAGATGACTAAAAGAGAATATTTTCTTGCTGCTATCCTTGTATGGTGCTTTGAGGTAGGTTTCATACAGTTGGGCATCCAAATCCTGAGTTTTGAACCACTTTTCACCTACATTAGGTATCACTATTGCTGCTGCAATAATGTTTGTAGAAATGGTAAATGTCACCCCTGCAATAGTGACTTGGTTATTTTATAGGTTTGTGATGAAGATCCTAGTTAAATATGGATGACTCTACACTCTTTGGACCAATTGACAAATCTCAAAACAACCCACATGATGGAAGCATTTAACTTCTAGGGGTGATGACATTACTCCCTGGTTTCTGATGGATCAAACCTTGAGATTCTCCCTCCTTTGTTGTAGGTCTTTTTCTCTTCCTCCATGATGTTTAGTTTGCTAGAAACCCTAGGGGAGAAGGGGAAAGAAAGATTATTGAGATGATGGGGTTTGGGAGTTGGGATAGGTGTGGGAAAATTTAAGGAAGGGTGTAGGGGAGTTAGGAACCTTAGGGAGGTGATAAGGAGTTAAAATGACAAGGGAGATGGGCTAGGGAATTTAATTACAAGGGTATAGTCTAGCTGCCTAGAAAATGATGTTCCACTGTGGAACTCTCGTTCACGACAAGGCTCCTATCAGTATGATAACAAATCATGCATAAATACTATGAGTATCCTGCCAACATGGCAAATAAGGGATCTCAAATGACATACGTGTGAAAATGAGTATCCCGCCAACATGGCATCAAAGGGATCTCAAAAATAATACAAGTCCATGATAGGAAGTACATCAATAACAAAACAAGATCCCACGACTCATACATCAACAGGGATCTGAACGACACTATGCATCTTAGGGACAAAGAAGTACATGAAAGCAACACATCATATACCTCATGCTGAAGATGACTGAAGAGTGATCTTCTTTGCAACTAGATCTGAAATCACCATCACAATCGTGGCGTTGAAAGGTGCGAAATCG
Source organism: Pinus albicaulis (assembly GCA_034641835.2). Lineage (NCBI taxonomy): Eukaryota > Viridiplantae > Streptophyta > Pinopsida > Pinales > Pinaceae > Pinus > Pinus albicaulis. Next base: position 22,097,595 of record CM076583.1, read on the forward strand.
ACTGCTCACTTGCTGAAAGCTAACACTTGCAACTTCACTTCAAAAAGTGACCGAAAATAGAAATATCAAATGAGAAATCTAAATATGCCATCAGATTCGTGACGTCGAGTAGTGCAGAAACAACTGTCCATTTTCTAAATTCTGATGAAGTGAAGATCTGGGGCAAAAAGGAATCTTTTAGATTCCTCCAATACGCTGTTCCATGGGTGGACTGGAAATCTGAAACTCAAAAGATGAATCCGACCTCGCCATTGCGTTCCCTGCGAAAAAAACGTGAAAAATGACTATAAACTTGACTATATTCCGACATGGAGTAAAATTACCTCCCCAGAAAATTTCAAGGATCATGGTTCTGCCTACATAATCACTGCTCCATGCTCATGGTTCCACCTACAATTAAAACTCCGTCTCAAATTCGTGTGCGCTCTCCTCTGGTCTGGCCTGGGCGTACTAACAAAATGATGGGTTTATAAAGAATGTGGGCGGAATTTGCCACACGAATCGTTGTGGTGCGTTGGAAAGTGGTTAAAAAAGGCTAAAGGGAGGTTAGGGGATAAATCCCGACCCACATACCCAAAACCCGCATTAATTTTTATCTGTGGCATGCTATTTTTTTTAAACCCCGCATAAATTTTTTACCCGTCGTATTAGAATTTAATGACAAGTTTGGTGTGTATGGGGGGTCGGGCCCGCATGGGGCAACACGCCCGAGCCTTTCACTAGCATTGTTGGCATGTATAATATATACGTCAGGGTAGGCGGTGGGGTTCAAGACCCCCGCCACCCATATTTAAACTATGGGTCGTGGTTCGTGGGTTGGGGCGGTAGAGTTGACAGCCTCGCCCCACCTCTATAACTATATTTAATACCCGGTGGGTCCGGCGGGGTCATTACCGCCGGATCACACATAAAATTTGATTTTTATGTTATGATATGCCGAGGGGTTGGCGGGGTTTGGCCACCCGTCGACCCTATTTTTTTTATATATTTTCGTTTTAATATAACAAAATGGCCATTTTAAAAATACCTTCTTTTTGACCACAGGAGTCAAATTAAAGAGGCCACAATTTTGCTCGGACTTTGGCCTGAGCTTGCCGGAATTTGGTGGTCGGGTTTCATCCAAATTGTGTCTCCCTTAAGGCTGCCCAGTCACCAAGTCAACCTAGAACTTTGACTGCTACTAAATTTCGCATACACGCTCGGTTTGATGAACCGTTCACACCGTTGCGATCGGGGCGACGAGCTCTTCAACTTGACCCTAGTTCGAGAGCAATCCAAACACCTTGATTTTTGAGCTTCCCTTAGCCCTCTTTGTCTTGTGTGTCTCTGGAGCCACTTGGATCACCAAGGTGTATTTTCCAATTGTGTTCATTAAATGTTCAAACATCTACATCCTCTTCTCGAGTGGAACTTCAAAAAGTCAACAATCATGCTAAGGGATTTACATAAATTCCTAAGGGTCTTCCACTTGTTCGGGATCATGACCTTTCTATTCATTTGCAGCTTGGAAGTATACCACCTAAAATTAGGCCTTACAGATTGCACAAAAGAGTGAGATTGAGTGTATGGTTCAAGAAATATTAGAGGCAAGAATCATTCGGCCTAGCCATAGTGCTTTCTCTTCACCAATGGTGATGGTTATGAAAAAGGATGGTTTGGGGTATATGTTTCTAGACTACACACAGCTCAACAAAATGACAATAAAAAATAAGATTCATATTCCTATCATTACTAAACTGTTAGATGAATTGCATGAAGCATTTTTTTTTATTAAGTTGGATCTTTGTTCTAGCTATCATCAAATTAGAATAAGGCAAGAAGACATTCCCTAAAAAACATTTAGAACACATGAAAATCATTATGAGTTTTTTGTTATGCCATTTAGACTTAAAAGTCCACCTTCTAACACTTCAAAACTTGATGAATTTTATTTTCAAACCCTTAAAAAATTTGTGCTAATATTTTTTTATGACATACTAAATTTGTGCTAATATTTTTTTATGACATACTAATTTAAAACAAACTTGGGAAGAGCATATAGAAAATGTTGACCGAGGCATTAAAACTGTTGACACACGTCAATATTTTAAAAGTTTCACAAGCTATCAAGAGTGTCTTACCATTCTCTTAACTAGAAATTTGAAACACAAATTCCAAAAAACAATAGTAGGTGGGACCCATTCTTCAAGGAAAAATTATGTTGTCAGCACGTGATGGTCAAAACTACAGGTGCTTCACATTTTTAATATAATTGGGATAGAGGCAAAAAGCTCTGATCTCACAATTTGAATGTTTTATAATATTCAAAAAAATCTACAAAGGCATCCTAATGCCTTACCCGTGAAGGTATATAACATAAACTGATATGTTCATAAAATGGGTAGTCCTAATCAAAATATTGGCCCTTTACGAAGTTTCTTCACATACAATATGTCATGGCTTTTTTTTACATGTGTTCGGTGTTTGAAATTATTAACTATGGTTTTTCGTTAATGGAAAATATTTGCACGATGGGTATTACATATGCGATGACATATGGTAAAAGTTTGGGTGGAAATATTTTAGAGCTTCGATGACAAAGTCTATTATATGCCGAACATGTATTACATGATATATATTATTTCATGATATATATTATTTCAAAGTGTGATTAAAGAAATAATTATGGAATTTTAAATGTAATTTATCTATGCGTTGGACATATGATTTGAATTGGTGTTTCATATTAAAATTGCTTTGGTGATAAGAGCTTGAGTGGGCTTAATGGTTAAGAGCATGTGTTTCCTCCTAAGAGATTATACTTAATGGTTAAGAGCATGTGTTTCCTCCTAAGAGATTATAGCTTTAAAACTAGAGTATGTATGCTTTTGTAGATTTAGTGGTCAAATCGTTGTGAGGAGGTGGGTCCCTTGTCCCACAAACAAGGGGTCTCATAAACCAATTTGGTGTCTGTCTTGGTGATGCAGGAGCATCCTGCTTAGAAAATCATTGTATATTTGGTTGACTTAGGGGGTGTGACGTTTTTAATTTATTAATATGAAATTTTGTATATTTTAAATATTGAGTGAGAAATAGGTGTGTGAGGTTTTAAATGTAAATATTCTCACATCATTGAAGAATACGAGAGATATTAGCTTTATGAAGATCTCATAAAAATCTTAGGGATTTTAGGAATTAGTTCACTGATCTATGGAAAAGATCATGGATTTAGAATAATCCATAACTATGTAATTATTTCTATAAATGTAAGCCTGCATATGGGAAATGCAGAGAGTGAGAGTAGGGTTGGAGGTAGAGGCGAGTGTGAGTGTGAATTGGAGAAAGGCCAAGGTTGTGTGCCATATTGCATATGAGGCCAGTATGATGTACATTTGGACTTAATTCATGAGCACCATCTTTATATGTTTTTTATTTGGTGAATATTCCTGTGTACGATTTGATGTTATGATACATATCTTTGCGTGAGGTTATAGTGAATAGATTAATTATTTTTAAAGGTGAAAAGTGGAAATCGACCAAAGGCACACTCGACTTCAAATAAGAGAGTAGTTTTGTGTGGGCTCAAAAGTAGGATACCATTCATGTGGTGATTTATATGCAGCATTTGTTTCGAGCTGAGATTCAAGTAGCCTATGGAATAAAGCCTCAATGAACGAAAGGTATATGTCTTTGGATAGAGAATTTCTTGAGTTGCGCTAACACCATTGACAATCGTTTCTCTTAATAGAATTAGTAGAAGAAGTATTTCGATGTCGTTGCTAAAAGCTTCGCGAAACATTCCAGCACAGTGTGATAATTTGGGAAGAGGGAATCTTGTACTCCTTTCCTTTATGTGCTTGAGTATGGAAATCTCAGTATGAGGAATAGCGGAAGCTTGATCCCGCGAACTGGATATCGGGATCAGATTAATAGACTTGCAACAATGGGAGATTTACCTGCGAGTTGGGCATGCATTCCGCTGGCTAGATCGGTTGGCATGGAGACATTGCCATAAGATGGACAGTTAAGATCATGTTGCAGGAACACAGTAGAAGATGGACGGTCACGATCAAGTTGCAGGAATGAAGTAAGAGGTGGACGGATGAGATCATATCGCAGATCTGAAGCGAGAGCAATGGATGGTTAAGATCCTATCACAGAAGTGAGGTGGAAAGTGAACGATCAAGATCGCATTGCAGGATTACACCAAAAGATGGACGGTCGGAAAGCCATATCACATTAAAAAATACAAGGTTGTTAAAGGACCCTCGGGACTGCGATGAGGAGCCACGTGTCGGCCATAGGTTCCATCGCATATCGCATTCGCTTAAGGATTCAAGATTGTGATGTGTCGTGAATTGCGATGAGCCAAAGTTGCGATATACGATATTGCTTGGGAGCCGAAATTGCGATGAGCTTTGGGTTGCGATATCATGATGAGTCGTGGATTTGTTACTATGCACATTTGTTCTGCAATGTATTAATGTGATGAGCATTTTCGAAGGGGCATGCGATGTGTTAATGCGTGCAGAAGGAAAATAGAAAGCGGGGTAAGTAGAAACACTTAAGTGTTAAGTACGCATGCAATGGAATAAGAATTCATTTGGGTTTTGACCCGAATTCATTAGGCTTGACTCCGACATTTATCATGTGGGGATTATCGCGGTTGATGCAAGGATCTAATGATGGAAGGAATTCTGGTTCGGATTGAAGGGAGCTGCGATATATATATTGGTATAGAGTGTGTTTTCAATTGAGAGCACACTATTCATAAAGAAGGATCCTCGAGTTTTGGGCAGGCTTAGTGTTAGGTCTGCATCACTTGGCAGTGACCTTAAAATTGGATAATAATAATAATAATAATTAATAGTTGTCATGGTCAACCTTCGTTAACCTTCTTCCATATTGGCCAAGATCAACGTCATCAACCCTCATCAATCATGATTAGTGGATCCACTCCACATATATTAGTTATCAACTAACACAACCACAATTACTAATGTAATTAATATACACTAATTCATTCACAACATTTTCCAACTTTTAAAATTTAAAATTTATATTAAAATATTCCAACTTTTAAAATTTAAAATTTATATTAAAATATTTTTAATTATTTAATGGTATGAATGAATTACAAAACTCCTTTTTTAATAATTCACTTATTCCCAACATTTTCCAACTTTTAAAAGTTTATAATCTATATAAAAATATTTTTAATTATTTAATGGTATGAATGAATTACAAAACTCCTTTTGATGAAAGCAATGAATAAAAAATGAAGGTCAATGAGGCAATTCTAACTTATAAGGACACGTGTCGGCGGTGATGTAGGTCAGTTGGAATTTACTAGGATGCACCATTGTCGAGAGAACACGCAATTGGAGTTACGCGCTCCGACATTTTTATTATAGAATTGATTCTACGCAGAGGAATGGTATTTTAGTGCATTGCGACAACGATATAATTGCCTACCTACCATTCCAAATTCCCCTGGCTGGCCACGGAAATAGGCTCAGGGAAAAGAGGAATTACAAATCTCTTTTTTAACGCAATTGTGCTGAGATTGCTTGTGATGAAAGCAATGGAAAAATGGAAAATTACTGTTCACGGGGCAATTCCAAATGAATTAGACATGTTACGGTTTAACGGTGGTTTAGGGCGATTACAATTTAATAGAATGAATGCTTGCCAGAAGCAACACGCAATACAAGTTACACTTTCCGAAATTCTTATTAAAATTTTGTTTCTACGCGCAGAGATGGTATTTCACTGCATTGCGACAATGATATAATATCCTACATACATTTCAAAATCATCCGGCCTCTCCATGTAAATAGGCTTTTCAGACATTTGTTTGTCCGTTACGACCATCAACGAACAATGGGTCCGTCAGTAATATATATATATATATATGCAGTATGCAGGGGTGCAAGAGAACGATTATCCGTTTCAAAGTTGGGTACATGAAAATGGAAGAAGAAAGAGGTGAAATAATGGTAATACCCTTCCATGGTCAGGGTCACCTTCTCCCTTGCATTGAGCTTTGCAAGCGACTTGCAGGACAAGGCCTGACCATTAAAATAGTAGTAGCTGATCCTTTAATTAGCGCTACTTTACGCGCTGTAGCAGATCAATCCTCATCCTCGGGCCTTCGCATCACGGTTATCGAATTGGAATCGGAGGAGGAAGAGAAGAAATTGGGGGAATCAGCACCAAATCCTGATCACCACCATCATATGGAGCAGCAGCAGCAGAAGGCCATAGAAGCCATTTTACAGAAGAACCTCTCGGCTCCTCCTCTCTGCATCATCGGTGATGTTATGTTGGGTTGGATACCCGATCTGTGCAAAAAATTTGATATTCCCAGAGTTTCCTTCGTCACTTCTGGGGCCTGCTCTTTGGCCTTTGAACATGCCATCTTGAAACACAGGAACGATCTTGATCAACTGCAGCACAACGATAAGCAGAGCGCCTTCGTAGTCCCCGGTTTCCCTTCGTCCATAACCATTCCTCCGTCGTACTTGCAGCATGTCCCACCTAGCGGAGGTGGCGGGCATCTTCTTCCTCCTCCTCCTCAAGGTTCCAAATCCAACTTTACGCCTGGTTCCGCGCCGTGGATGAACGGGGTCAAAGACTGTGTGGGGATTTTGGTCAACACATGCGAGGAGCTGGAGTTTCCGTTCATCGAATACACAGAAAATGAGATAGAGAAGCCCATCTGGGCAGCGGGGCCTTTTCTCCCCTTTTCTTCCTTCTGCAATCAGTCGGGACCATGTACTGCTATAACACAAGATAGCGCCATCCGCAACCAGAAGAGCAGTATCGATGAAGAACGATGTCTGGAATGGTTGAATTCCAAGGCGCCTGCATCGGTTCTCTACGTTTCTTTCGGCAGCTTAGTGGGTCCCTCCGATGAAGAGATCACAGAGCTCGCTCTTGGATTGGAAGCTGCGCAGAAGCCATTCATTTGGGTTTTACAGAACCATCACCGTCCTCCTCCTCATGATCAGGGTAATAATGGCGGAGGAGGAGAGTACTTGCTTCCAGAGGGCTTCGAAGGTCGAATCGAGGGATTGGGTTTGATAATCCGTGGTTGGGCTCCTCAGCTGCTCATACTCTCTCATCCCTCAACCGGAGGATTTCTCTCGCACTGTGGATGGAATTCCACAGTCGAAAGCATCATCCATGGCGTTCCTATCTTGGCATGGCCCATCAGAGGAGATCAGTATTACAATGCCAATATGCTGGTTAATCACCTCCAGATTGCTGCCATGATCGACCGGCCAACCCAGGATGGGCTGGTGAGCAGGAGGGAAATTGGCAATGGAGTAACGTTGTTGATGGAAAGCGATCATGGAGTCCAAATGAGAGAAAGAGCAGCCTCTCTTAAACTCAAGTTGGGCTCTAGCTGCCCCTCATCGTCTGGAGCAGTATTAGACAGCTTTCTTAATCACCTTTTACCGAACCAGTCTGAAGTTCTTGAAAGGAACATAATTGTGTAGTGCTAGAGTTATCTCGATTGCCAAAACAATGAAATGAGCAGAGGCACCATAATAAAATGCCCAATGTGCAGGTGCAGAAATTGGGAAAACAAAAGGTTGTGATGTCGGACCTGCATCATAATGCCCCGGTGATCTTGTCATGAAGTTTTGGTTGCAAATTCTTCCTCTTTCATAATTTCATTATATGGCCGAAGAATGTGATATTATGTTACTCAATTTCATTATACTACAGAAAACTATGATTTTATGGTGCATCATTCTTGACATTTAACCTCTACTTAATTCTTTTTTTTCTTAGGGCATATCTTATCCTGCAGGTATATGGTTTGATTCAATCCTGTAAATTTTGATTAATATGAAAATGAATTGTATTAGTTTCAGTGGTCTTTTAGTATACGGATTGAATTGAATTATCCAAATTGAAATATTTTTCTAAACCTCTCAAAAACACTTGAATTGAATTGAGTTATCTATTAGAGTTCACATCTTCTTAAGATACCATATTTAAGTTGACTTTCCATCTAAAAAAATGTTTTTGGTTTTCTAGAGTGCTAGCAGATTCCAATTGTAAATAGAACTAGCAATAGGTTTGATAGTAATCGGTTAAACAATAAAAAATTCAGTTATCTAGAGTTTTTGATAGTAATCGGTTAAACAATAAAAAATTCAGTTATCTAGAGTTTAAATTGTTGATAGGGAAGAAAGCAAAATTTTAAATTAAATGGGAGGAAACTCATGAAAAATGAAAAAGAAAAAGGGAGACACTTAGAGATAAGTGAGCTATTACTCTCAAATTAAATGGGAAGGAATTCATACAAAGGAGGAGGCAGGGAGCCAATACTCTCTCCCTTGCATTAAAGAAAATAACAATAATTTGGAAAGAACTAAAGAAAAAGAGACAAAAGAAGAATGAAAAAAGCAATCTCTAAAAGCCATCTTTGGAGTTTTGTAATGTTTTTAACGTTGTTGGAAATTTATTATAAAACTATATCGAAAACAGAAATATATTATACATATATGCACATGTTAATGTAGTAGAAAAATAGAGATATGCACATGCTAAGGAAAAATTTACGCAAACACATCACATATTTATGGCGCTTGTGAGATCCAATTGATTTCAAAATGAGAAGATTGGTTGTTGATAAATTATCTCAACAACTCAACCATCTAACAAACCAAATCTACCTACTATAGTAAGCATTATTTTCAAGTCCCCCTTTTAATGCTTAAATTATTACATAAATCTTAAATTACAATATAAAGAACAACAAAACTAGTCTCTATCTCACTAGTCCTCATCAGCACCATGTCCACTTTGGAATTTCACAAACGTCGCTCTTTCTTCATCTCCACTTCTTTGAGTTGTCACTTGAACTCCATTTAACACATGCTTGCCTCTGATCATAAATGATGAACTTTTGCAAGATCAAAAATATTGACAACTCAGCTGACCGGGACTTCCTCGATAAGAATTATCAAGTAATGAACCACTCTATGGACCTTCCACCATTTGTCGAACATTTCACTTTAAACTATCTGCTAGTTGCTAGGATGGAGGTTTGAATACTGAATGTGTTCAAAAGCTAATCTAACAATGATTCGGAAGGACCTTCGCACTGTTGGAATATTGTCATTAATGGCAAAGGATGTGGCAAAGGACTTGGAAAAGGCATGGGCATTGAAGAAGAACAGCAGAGATCAACGATCAGCAGGATCAACAGCAAAGAACAGAGGAAGAATGCATTTACAGTGACAAGCAGTGAATTGAAGGAGAATTGTCTAAAAACAGGGTTGATTTGATTTAACGGATATCAGAACCTCTGCGAAAGTTAATTCATGTATAAATATATATAATCAGTGTATAGTTGAGTTTCGGTGATACTCTGTTAAGGTGGAAATACCCAGAGAAATTGGGGTATTGATTGGTTCAATTCTCGTACGAAATTCCCTGCAACCCTGTGTGATGATCTATGGTTAGTTTCGTGCTTTGCCGCTGTGTAAGTATGGAAGGTCTACGAGTCACGGTGTTGAACATGGAGTATGAATAAATCGATTATATAAAGAAAACACTGAAGCAGAGCTTTTTTTTTAATCGTTTAAACAATAAGTCTGACGGAACCATGTGCTAAGACAAAACCGTGACCGAGAGGAACAGTGACGGCGGTGTGGAGCGAAACCGTGGTCTTTTTCGCACCACCTTTCGACGATACACGGTATTTTCTGGATAGGGAGCGAGTCCATACAGGTGTTGACACGCGTCCCTACAAAACCGCCAAGCGCATGATAACTATCGTCCATCGCACGTTATCAATCGACCCAGGATGGCCAGCGAAATTGCTTATGCGCCGTCGATCTGTAAAGAAGCCATCGGACGGTGATCGCTTGATGAAGAAGCGCGGATGATAATGAAGATGCACGACGAATAACACAAGTACGACGCGCCATCGCGCGTTATCGCTCGTGCAAGTTGCCCAAGCGATATCCGTCGATCTTGGAGGCTCGCGATCTAACGGTGATCGAGCAATGGACCTGTGCAAAGTTTAGTTTGGTACGGAGGGGCACATATATGGGCCAGGGGTCAAAGTTTTATTAATTTTAAAACCATTCAAAAGCATTGGATTGTTATATAAAGCCCGTATTAAAAGTTCATTGAATTTTTAATCAAAATAACATTACGGGGGCAGTGTAAAGATTTAAAAATTTAGAAGGGGTACCCCCGTAGTTGAACAAGCAATCAAGCATTGACTGGTAATCGACGCTGGAGATTAAGTGCGGGGGCACCAGCCAAAATTTTCATCCGTACCGCAAGAACCCCCGTAGTGACGTAATCATGACTATGCAATATTTGTTTATCAATTGATAAATAAATTAATAAAGAAATAAAAACCTCGAGGGCCAAACTATTGGAAATATTGTAAAAGGAATACCATTTGCGGTTGAAATGGTTTTTGTCTCATGGTTTTAATAAAGGTGAGAACTATATAAATGAAAAAGATTATGATTCGAAAGTGGGAAAAAAAGGTTGACAATGAAGGATTTCCTCTAAAGAATATCTGTATGGATAGACGACGTGCTTAATTGATGATTCTGAGTCCATGATGCGCCCATCAAGATATTGATCTAAAGATGATGAGTCTTGAGATTATTCAACAGAAGAAATGATGAAGAGCTAGCGCTTGTCTGCTGAAGAACACATATGGATCCGGTTGGAATTCCTGAAGACTAATATACACAGAAGGATACACACGATGATGAATGCATATATTCTCTGAAGTCTGGATCACTTCTGATGTTTAGGGTACAGTGGTCTGCAGTGAGTCTGAGGGTTGATGCCTTCAGTTTGGAAGTAGAAATTTTCTGCCAGTAGAAACGTGTGTTATATTCAAGGGGTTGAAGCTCCCTTCCAGGAGAGGCTGGTAAATGAGAGAAGGTTATAGCCTTCTGCAGGTGGGAGCCTGCGTGCTGGTTTAAGTCTGCACCAGCATATATTGTAAGAAGTTTTCTCTATAATAAAATATTGAAGATTGAGATTGCAGCAGCGGTGGTTTTCTCCCGAATTGGGTTTCCACCTTAAATCCTGGTGTCCATATGTGTAGTTCATGTTTGATGGTTTGTTCTGTTACTTCTGTTCATACTTGATAAAGACATAATAAGATATCTGGACATACATGTTGGATGCAACACTGTAACATATGGTTTTAAGAGAAAATAAAGAAAAATCGTTCAGCCTTAAATACTGATTCACCCCCCCCCCTTCTCAGTACTTTTTCTCAACAATTGGTTTGTGAGTTATGCGTCCTTCGAAAAGTTTAGTCAGGCACGTATACTAAGCAAGATGAGCAATCAAGATGGAATAAGATCTATCGTGCCTCCGCTCTTTAATGTGAAAAATTTAATTCGGAAAACAAGGATGAGATCCTATCTTCACTGGGAGCGCAGGGTATGGGCACCGTTGAACAAGGATATCAATATCCAGTCACAGACCAATAGTTCTGAATCTTAAAGAAAAAGAATTATGAAACAAACAAAGGTAAATACGTCTTTATCAGTTCAACCGAATCCTAATTTGTCAGCCAAGGGCAATTAATACAGCAAAGGCAATATGGGACAAAATCATTCTAAGCTATGAAGGTGATGTAAAGGTAAAAAGTGCTAAACTTCAAACTCCCAGAATCCAATATGAGAATCTTAAAATGCTTAATGAAGAAAGCATTGCAAATTTCTTTCTATGTCTTAATGATATTGTAAATCGCATGAGAAATCTAGGAGAAACAATTACCGAATCCACTTTGGTTGAGAAAATTTTAAGATCTCTAACAGCAAAATTTGAGTCAAAAGTTTCAGCTCTTGAAGAAAAGAAGGATCTTCAAAATCTTACTGTGGTACAACTTCATGGCATACTAACTGCATATGAAATGATAATAGGAGGACCATCTGAAGTCAAAGAAGTAGTCTTTAGAACTTCTACAAAAGGAAAGGAAGTACAAATAACATAAGCATCAAGATATATCTCAGAAGAAGATGAGATAAACTTCGTAAAGAAACTTCAACTTGGCACAGGACGATTCAGAGGTAAGCTTCCTTTAAAATGTTTTGATATTGGAAGAGTTGGTCATTATGCTGCTAAGTGTCCTTATAAAGAAACACATAATAAGGGGAAGGAAGTAGCAAGAAGGAATAAGAATCATTTTAGCTCTAAAAAGAGTTACTATACTCATGAAGATAATGATGGGTTATCTGATAGTGAGGAAGAATGTGAACAAGATCTGAGACTTCTCATGGAATTTGAAAAGGAATCTAGAGAAGAAGATGATACTGTGATGTTTGAAGACAAAGTGATTTTCTTCTAATGAAAACAATAACCCAAAATTTGCTTAGAAGAGAGAAAATAATCATAGAAACTTCCGAAAATCAAATTTTGAAGATAAAGAGAACACAAATGAGGGAATTAGAATGTGAAGTAGCAGATCTAAGAAAAGAACTTGAGAAAAGTAAAGATCAATCTTAGATTTTCTAAAGGGTCTGAAACCTTAGATGAGATTATCAAAGTACAACGTTCTCCTCTTATAAAGACAGGTCTTGGATATATCGGAGAATCTTCTCAGGCTTCAGCACCAAATTATCTAAAAGCAGTTACAGCTGGTTTACAACATGCTGTCACTCAACAAGAGAATAAATAATCCTTACAGGTAAAGCATGATCATTTCAATTCAAGGAACACTAACAGGAATGTCTTTCAAAGAAACACTAATCAACAGATAAATTCATATAGAAGATCTCATGATCGCAGAAATTTTTTCTTCAATGGACAATGTTTCTCATGTCACAACTTTGGTCATAAAGCTGTTCAATGTGTAGCATATAAAACTATTATGACAAGAGAAGCAAGAAAGGAAAGGATTGATATTGAAGCAAAGAATAATACTTATAACAACTTTTCTCCTCTTCAAAATGAAGTTGAATGCACTTACTGCAATAACTTTGGCCATAAAGAATCTGAATGTAGGAACAAAGTTCAGCCAAAAGAACAAGTTTCTTCAAGCTCCAAAGTATGGAAATAGAAGGAAGTACAGGTTGAAAATTGTGGCATAGCGTTATTTGCAGAAGATGAAGAAAACCAATGGTACATTGATAGTGGATGCTCAAGACATATGACAGGTGATAAAGACACACTTCTTGCATACAATGCTCTAGAAAAGGAGAAGAATGTTACTTTTGGAAATGATACTCCTGCGGTCATTAAAGGAAAAGGGTCTGTTTTCTTAAAGGATAAGGTGAAAGCTAATGAATTCATGTATGTGGATGGATTAAAACATAACTTGTTAAGTGTAAGTCAAATGTGTGATCAAGGAACTGAAGTTGTCTTTAGTTCAAAAGAATGTGGTGGTACGTGATCTTGGATACAGTAGCTAAATTATAAAAGGAAAAGAACTCCAAACAATTGGTAGACATATCGAAGTTGTTAACCCCAAAGAACAATGTTATTTGAGTAAATCTTTCTAAAATTGGCTATGGCATAGAAGGTTGGAACATCCTAGGCTTCAAATCAACAAATCAAGCAGACTTAAAGCTGTTCGTGATCTTCTCAATATTACTCTACCTGAAAATATCATATGCAAATCTTGCCAATTCGGTAAGCAAACCAGGGTACAATTTAATGCCAAGGAAGGATCATCAAGTAAGCCTCTTGAACTCATCCATACTGACATATGTGGACCTATGAGGAAAAAGTCACCCCGTGGTGAAGAATACTATATCTTATTCATTGATGATTTCTCTAGAATGTGTTGGATTGGGCTGCTTAAACACAAAGATGAAGCATTTGAGAAATTTCAGATTTTCAAAGCACTAGTGGAGAATGAATTAGAATTAAAAATCAAGTGTCTTAGATCTGATCGAGGAGGAGATTATACATCCAAAGAATTTCTTGAATTTTGTGAACAACACGGCATAAAAAGACAGTTCTCTGTAGCTGGCACTCCACAACATAATGGTGTTGCAGAGAGAATGAACAGAACAATTCAACAAATGGCTAGAGCTATGCTTGATGATTCCGGAACACCTGACACATTTTGGGGAGAAGCAGCACATACAGCAGCAAACATTCTCAACAAAGCACATGTTCATGTAAATAGTGATAAAACTCCATATGAACTTTGGTATGGTAATCCTCCCACTATAAAGCATTTTAGAATTTTTGGGAGAAAATGCTTTATCAAGAATAATGATGAAAAACTTGGCAAGTTTGAACCCAAAGCTGACGAGGGAACATTTCTTGGTTACTCCTCTAGGAGTAAGGCATATAAATGTTACAATAAAAGACTTCGAAATATTGTTGAATGCATTGATTTTGTTATTGATGAGTCTCCTGCAGCCCCAAAAGAAGAAAAGAAAACAACATATGAAGATGATGAGGACACATATCCTTCTACATCAAACAGTAATGATACAAACAGTGCACCCAGTGAAGAACCTGAAGAGGAGCTGTCTGAAAAGGCTCCATCTAGATATGTTCAAAAGAATCATCCAGAATCTCAAATTTTGGGAGAAAAGGAATCAGGTGTACAAACAAGGACTCTTGTTGGATCTTCTAGCAATCTGGCATTTCTGTCCACTGTTGAACCTCACATTGTCAGTCAAGCTAGCAAAGATGAATGCTGGATTCAAGCCATGAATGAAGAGCTTGATCAAATTGAAAAGAATCACACTTGGGAGTTAGTACCAAGGCCTCATGACAAAAATGTCATTGGAACTAAATGGATATTCAAAAACAAGTTAAATGAGAATGGGGATATTATAAGAAATAAAGCTAGACTTGTGTACAAAGGGTATGCTCAACAAGAAGGTATAGACTTTGAAGAAAACTTTGCTCCTGTAGCCAGACTTGAAGCCATAAGAATGTTTCTTGCGTTTTCAAGCTTCCAACAAATCAAAGTTTATCAAATGGATGTTAAATCTGCTTTTCTCAATGGTGATTTAGAAGAAGAAGTTTATATAGAACAACCAGAAGGATTCATTTTGGGAAATGATGAAAAACTTGTTTGTAGACTTAGAAAGGCTCTATATGGTCTCAAACAAGCTCCAAGGGCATGGTACTATTGTCTTGACAAATATCTTCATCAACAAGGTTTTTCAAAGGGGTCTGCTGATAGCAACTTGTACACAAAAACTGAAAATGACAAACTTTTGATTGTAGTTGTATATGTTGATGATATCATTTTTGGAAGTAATAAAGAGTCTATGAGTCAGAAATTTGCTTTTAATATGCAACAAGAATTTGAAATGTCTTTACTTGGGGAACTAACATTCTTTCTTGGCTTGCAAGTGCAACAAGCAACAGATGGTATATTCTTATCACAAGCAAAGTATCTCAAGCAAATCCTGAAGAAGTACGGCATGGAAGATTGCAAACTTGTAAGTACACCAATGATAACCGGATGCAATCTCAGTTCTAATGATTATTCTCCCACCATAAATCAACCAGAATACAGATCTATGATAGGAAGTCTACTTTATCTCACTGGGACAAGACCAGATATCATGCATGCAGTTGGGATTGTTGGACGATTTCAAGCCAATCCAAAAGAGTCTCATCTTCAGGCTGTGAAAAGAATATTCAAATATCTATAGGGAACTCAAGACTTTGGACTATGGTATCCAAAGAATGCTGATCTTACTCTTCATGCACACACTGATGCAGATTGGGCTGGAAGTGTTGATGATTTAAAAAGCACTAGTGGTGGTGCATTCTTTATGGGGCCCCGGTTAGTATCTTGGTTCAGCAAGAAGAAAAGCTCCATTGCCTTATCTACAGCAAAAGCGAAATATGTGGCTGCAGCATCATGTTGCACTCAACTTCTTTGGATGATGCAAACCCTACAATATTTTCAAATCAAATGTTCACCCCCTATCTCCATTATGTGTGATAATACAAGTGCCATCAGTATCTCAAAGAATCCTGTTATGCATTCCAAGACCAAGCACATTCCCATAAAATATCACTTCTTACGAGAACAAGTGCTTGAGCAAAAGGTGAAATTAGAATATGTTTCCTCCAAAGAACAAGTTGCTGATATATTTACCAAACCTCTACCTAGGGAAGCATTCGAATATCTCAGACAGAAACTGGGAGTAGTCTCTGCCATGCAGAGGATCAAGTCTACTTAATTACAAAAGACTAAATTGGTTGTGAGGTGCTGTCAGGCATCTCTGAATGCACGGGCTCAGGGGGAGCATTGGTCATGTGAAAAGGATGTTTAAATATGCAGCATGATCTCAGGGGGAGCATGGGACTGTCGGAAATTAGAATATGTTTCCTCCAAAGAACAAGTTGCTGATATATTTACCAAACCTCTACCTAGGGAAGCATTCGAATATCTCAGACAGAAACTGGGAGTAGTCTCTGCCATGCAGAGGATCAAGTCTACTTAATTACAAAAGACTAAATTGGTTGTGAGGTGCTGTCAGGCATCTCTGAATGCACGGGCTCAGGGGGAGCATTGGTCATGTGAAAAGGATGTTTAAAGATGCAGCATGATCTCAGGGGGAGAATGGGACTGTCGGTTCAATGGTTCTTGATCAAACTCTTTGCCATTGCTGTCAAAGGGGGAGGAAAATCAACAAAGGGCATCTCTAAGGTCGAAGACTATTGCCATCAATGCCAAAGGGGGAGATTGTTGGAATTTTGTCATTAATGGCAAAGGATGTGGCAAAGGACTTGGCAAAGGCATGGGCATTGAAGAAGACCAGCAGAGATCAACGATCAGCACGATCAACATCAAATAACAGAGGAAGAATGCATTTACAGTGACAAGCAATGAATTGAAGGAGAATTGTCTAAAAACAGGGTTGATTTGATTTAACGGATATCAGAACCTCTGCAAAAGTTAATTCATGTATAAATATATATAATCAGTGTATGTTTGAGTTTCGGTGATACTATGTTAAGGTGGAAATACCCAGAGAAATTGGGGTATTGATTGGTTCAATTCTCGTACGAAATTCCCTGCAACCCTGTGTGATGATCTATGGTTAGTTTCGTGCTCTGCCGCTGTGTAAGTATGGAAGGTCTACGAGTCACGACGTTGAACCTGGAGTATGAATAAATCGATTATATAAAGAAAACACTGAAGCAGAGCTTTTTTTTTAATCGTTTAAACAATAAGTCTGACGGAACCATGTGCTAAGACGGAACCGTGACTGAGAGGAATAGTGACGGCGGTGTGGAGCGAAACCGTGGTCTTTTCCGCACCACCTTTCGACGATACGCGGTATTTTCTGGATAGGGAGCGATTCCATACAGGTGTTGACACGCGTCCCTACAAAACCGCCAAGCGCATGATAACTATCGTCCATCGCATGTTATCAATCGACCCGGGATGGCCAGCGAAATTGCTTATGCGCCGTCGATCTGTAAAGAAGCCATCGGACGGTGATCACTTGATGAAGAAGCACGGATGATAATGAAGATGCACGACAAATAACACAAGTACGACGCGCCATCGCGCGTTATCGCTCGTGCAAGTTGCCCAAGCGATATCCGTCGATCTTGGAGGCTCGCGATCTAACGGTGATCGAGCAATGGACCTGTGCGAAGTTTAGTTTGGTATGGAGGGGCGCATATATGGGCCAGGGGTCAAATTTTTATTAATTTTAAAACCATCGAAAGCATTGGATTGTTATATAAAGCCCGAATTAAAAGTTCATTGAATTTTTAATCAAAATAACATTACGGGGGCAGTGTAAAGATTTAAAAATTCAGAAGGGGTACCCCTGCAGTTGAACAAGCAATCAAGCGTTGACTAGTAATCGACGGTGGAGATTAAGTGCAGGAGCACCAGCCAAAATTTTCATCCGTACCGCAAGAACCCCCGCAGTGACGTAATCATGACTATGCAATATTTGTTTATCAATTGATAAATAAATTAATAAAGAAATAAAAACCTCGAGGGCCAAACTATTGGAAATATTGTAAAAGGAATACCATTTGCGGTTGAAATGGTTTTTGTCCCATGGTTTTAACAAAGGTGAGAACTATATAAATGAAAAAGATTATTATTCGAAAGTGGGAAAAAAAGGCTGACAATGAAGGATTTCCTCTAAAGAATATCTGTATGGACAGACGACGTGCTTAATTGATGATTCTGAGTCCATGATGCGCCCATTGAGATATTGATCTAAAGATGATGAGTCTTGAGATTATTCAACAGAAGAAACGATGAAGAGCTAGCGCTTGTCTGCTGAAGAACACATATGGATCCGGTTGGAATTCCTGAAGACTAATATACACAGAAGGATACACGCGATGATGAATGCATATATTCTCTGAAGTTTGGATCACTTCTGATGTTTAGGGTACAGTGGTCTGCAGTGAGTCTGAGGGTTGATGCCTTCAGTTTGGAAGTAGAAATTTTCTGCCAGTAGAAACGTGTGTTATATTCAGGGGGTTGAAGCTCCCTTCCAGGAGAGGATGGTAAACGAGAGAAGGTTATAGCCTTCTGCAGGTGGGAGCCTGCGTGCTGGTTTAAGTCTGCACCAGCATATATTGTAAGAATTTTTCTCTATAATAAAATATTGAAGACTGAGATTGCAGCAGCGGTGGTTTTCTCCTGAATTGGGTTTCCACCTTAAATCCTGGTGTCCATATGTGTAGTTCATGTTTGATGGTTTGTTCTGTTACTTCTGTTCATACTTGATAAAGACATAATAAGATATCTGGACATACATGTTGGATGAAATACTGTAACATATTATTTTAAGAGAAAAGAAAGAAAAATTGTTCAACCTTAAATACTGATTCACCCCCCCCCCCTTCTCAGTACTTTTTCTCAACACGCACCTGAAAAGACCTTGGCACCATGTTGATTTGAAGTTGGTGACCAATATTTAAGTGGGTGAAATTATGCTTATGCATTTAATTATGCATTTGATTAAACCCATGCATTATTACTGTGAATGATTAATATTTGTGAGAGAAATTTGTCTCACATATTATTAATTTAATGTAAATAGGGAAATTGGTTTTATGTGAGAATCCACCTCACACCAATTCTCTATTTTTGTTCAATTATAGGTTGAGAGAATCAAGGGCTATGGTTGGAAAGTCTTTAGGTGGTTTTGAGACATTTCCATTATTGAAACTGAGATTGTTGGAGATCCTACTTTCATGGAATTTTTTATTCATTCCTTGTAGTTAGGCCCTACAATTGTGGGTCTAGTAATTAATGCTCTTTGTTGGAGAGTGGATGAGGAAAACTATATATATTCCTTATGTAAGCCATGAGAAGGAGGAGAAGAAAGGAGAGAATACTTAGCCATTGAGAGCCGTAGTGCCTCACAAAGATGGGGTATAGAGGAGGTGGACTTGGCATAAATGGCCAAGGAATCACCAAGCCATTGGAGGTAGTACCAAGACAACCATTTGCAGGTTTGGGTTATGGACAGGAAGAAGGAGAATGCTCGAAGGTAGCTGAAGAAAAAGCCATCTCTTCATCACCTGATTCCAAGAAGGGAATCAAGCCACCTAGTCCTCATCAGTTCAAGGACAAGCCAAGAAGGTATGACAATCATTCAAATTCCGATTTTGCATATAAGAGAAGTGATTGCTTCCATAGATCTATTAATCATGATGTAGCTAAGTATCATACAAAGAAAGTGTGGGTTAAGAAGACAGATGTATCCACGAGAAGTGAGATCAAGAAGAATTAAAACCTTCTAAATCCTCCTATCATGAAGACACGGTTGAATGAGAAGTGACATAATATTTACATTTTTTGCAAAATAAGTGGCCATTGGGAGAAGAAGTGCTGGAAGTTGCACCCCGAAATTCGCCACAAGTCAAGCAGACATATGGTGAAAGAGCTCGTGAAGAAGGCTCCATCCACCATTCTAAAAGCACGCTTACAAGAAGGAAGTGCTTGGTGCCGGTTTGGTAAGAAGTTCATGATGTTTCTACAAGTTATATTTCTGCTCTTTTGCAAAATTTCGAGTTTTATGGGGGCAGGTATCCGTCTTTTGATGGAAAATGCTCAAAATTTGTCTGAATCAAAATAAAAAAATAACGGCACCATCGCGAAGAGCTCGACAAGAGGAATCCGACGACACTTGAATCATGTCAAACGGTCTCCGGATGGAAAATTTATTGCAACCTGAAGTTTTGTCAACACAGGAAATAAAGAGCAATGAATTGTTTGCAACAAGCAAGGCATATGGATATATTACCACATACAACAACTGTCGAAGTGACAAATCACCTATTTAATGTGTTACAAACAAGAGGGCATCGAAAATTACTCTAGGAAATCTACAACAACCTGGGCTTAGAATATTTGGCACTAGGCCCTTGCACTCATTGTAGACAAGAAATTTCCTGAGGTAGTAAGACAACAATATTGTACCGTGCACAAATTGAGGTGACTGATATTTTTCTAGACATGACAGTGCATCTAAAAATTGGTTTGGTACAAGTTAAGTGAGTCTAGCTTTAAATCACTTTGATGTTGCAGCTCCACGAGGCATCTATCCCGGTCGAACAACTTTTAGATTGAGCCTCGTCACCTACATATGCATCCTTCTGCCTCATCTCCATCATGACTCCAGTATGACGCGGGCAACCAAAAATACTTGGAAACAATGCCCTGAGAGCATCATCTCCTGCAAATCCAACCTTGACCATTCCAGTTCCATTGTCACAGACAAGGGGGCTAGATATCCTCAGTGTCGGCCATCTTCAATTAAATGGAGAGATAACTGCAAACTAGAAATAGAGACGAAAATTGACGGCTTGCAGTGTCTGTCGTCTGAGCTCTTTCCTTCTTTCCTTCATCGAAAAATGAAATGAAATGCTTACACTGAGAGAAGATGACTCAGATTATGTTTGAGACTTTCAATACACCTGCAATGTATGTCGCCATTCAAGATGTTCTTTCTCTTTATGCAAGCGGTCGAACAACAATCGATGGTGAGTTGGGATGCCCAAGACTCATTATACCACTTCTTGCAGAAGCATGCACCAGAGTTGCAACTTACTTGCTAGTGCTGATGTGCAAAAGAGGAAATGGCCAGAATTTCTCACCATCTTGGCTCTTTGCCTCTTCTTGCAAAGCACTGGATAAGTTGCATCCGAACGCAAGGAATATTTGCAAATTTTGTAGTTGAAACATTTGTCAAGATCCCATTTGAATTAGAGAGGAAATTGGGCAGCGACATGTTCAATTCAGATACATGGTTTGAGTGGAGAATAAAGCCATATGTTGAAAGGTTACAGTTCAAACTAATAGCAAAGCTTGAGGGAGAAAAATTTTTATCTTTAAATCTACAACAACATGAGACGGTTAAACCCGTCGAATCACACTCAATGAGATCCTTAGTAGCATGAAGATGCATGCATCGAATAGGGACTCGTATGTGGCACAAAGGAGCTGATTTGGAGGGAAATGTTGCTAAATTTGTGGAATTTGTGGAGTATTTGTACACGACGGCGGAAGGTGTATGTGGTCGTTGGAGCATCTGTATGAATCAAAGATGGATTGGTTTTCCATTGATAGCTATGGATTGCCGGATTTGGAGCCAGAAAATGGGCATTCGATTGATAAAATCATGGGACGGTTCCACCAAATATGTCGTAAAACCTTCGTCGCATTGATTATGACCAGAAGCAGAGCTGTTGTGGGTGTTTTCTTGTGTTCCTTCTTTTGATGATGAATTTTTAGAGGATCCAAAGGTGAATCAAATTTTGTGTGTTGATACCGAGGTGGAGCCTTCTTAGGTCTACTGTTGTAAACTATTGCGGGAGCCTGATCAGAACTATTGTTGCAAATGATCCCACTGATCCTAGTATGCTTAATTATGATCAGGTTTTCATTTGTGATTTTATACCTTCCGGAGTGGCATTTTTGCTCAAAGGGGAGCATGACATCGTTAGGAGTTTTATTCCCCATAATCTACAGTTGCAAATTTGGGAGAAAAAAATGGACTATCATAGCCCTATTGACTTTGGATTATGACTCTGCCAAAGTGTGGACTTTCCCATGATGCCACTGAAGATATACTGAACCTCGAATTTGGAGAGGCGACAATAGGTCGCGTGGCCCCTGTCGACCCTAGATTACGGCTCTACCTGCTACCATGAAGGTATCGGATTTGATTCTTGACATTCTCCTCATTATCCTTGTCTGCATGTTGACGAATGCTTCAATTGGCATTCTCTTTTCGGTTATTAATAATTTTTCCACCACCTTTTTATTCATGCCCCAAATCTCTAGAGGATTTGGGTACACAAACCTTCACGAGCCACGCACTGAACAATATTCCAAACTTAAGGTTGCCTTACATGATTGCAAGGGGCTTCAAGATTATCTGTTTTTTTTGGGAGGTTACACCTGGTTTTTTTTTAGGCAAGAAAAATGTTGTTAAAAAATGTGGCTCTTACACTTCCAGAACTTCAGGTGAAATCTCTTCTTCCTTGATCAACACCATTATTGGAACTGATTCAAGAATACCACGTGAAATGCTCAAGCAGAGACTATAGGCTGGTATATTTGATAATGTTAGAGTTGTGATTGTTGGTACGTGGGAGAAATATGGACTAAAAGGTTTTTTTCATGGAACTGGAGTGACACTTTTCCGTGAAGTTCCATTCTATGTTGCAGGCATGAGACTATATGCTCAAGCTAAAAAGGCTGCCCATCGGCTTGTGAATCATGAATTGTAACCCTGGGAAACTCTTGCTGATGGAGCTCTTTCTGGTGGCTTAGCAATGGTGGTCACCACTCCCTTCGATGTCATGAAGACAAGGATGATGACAGTGCTTCTTGGTGTACCAGAAACAATGACTGCTATTTCCTTTACTATTTTGAAACAAGATGGTCCACTTGGACTTTTCAAGGGAGCTGTTCCTCATTTCTTTTGGATTGCACCTCTTGGAGCAATGAACTTTGCTCGCTATGAATTAGCAAGGAAGGAAATGGATAGGGCAGATGATAATGTTGATGAGTTGTCCCAGGAGAAGACGGGTGGAATTTTCACCATTTGTGCTCTTTTTTATATGCATTTTGTAAAAGGGGTTTTGAAAAATTTGTATTTTATCCCTTTGTGCACACTGGGCACATTAAATTATTTTGTAATTTCCATGTAATAGGCCATAGTTTCCACCATGGAAGTCATGATGTAAAGCTGGTTATGAAACATTGTAAAAGGTTGTGTTAGCCACTCTTATGTGAGGGAGAGTGAGAGGCGCATTTTTTGTGCACTAAGCCTTATTGGCTTCTTTGTAATCAGGTTGAGTGAGGTGATTTCCTAAGCCATTTTGGCATGTAAACTTGACCAATGAATTCTTGGAAAGTGTTGTAAATAGGTATGATCAACTACAGCTTGCAGCTTTCGGCAGATGTGGGCTTTTGCATTTCGATTCTGAAGGACCATGGTGAAGGAATCTTGTAGGAATGTGCCTTTTCAGGCATTTGTGTTGCAACAATTGCAGGCGTTGGCATTATGTTATGATTTGGAAGAACTTCAAGTGAAGGAGTCATGATAGAATGTGCTTTTCAACGACATTTGCATATAGTTGAGTTGATTGGAGCTGATACTTTTGGAGACCAAAAGTTTCTTTGTGGGGAGGTGTGATCTGGAAGGACCTTCGCACCTGAAAAGAGCTTGGGGCAATGTTTATTTGAAGTTGGTGACAAGTATTTAAGTGGGTGAAAGTATGCTTATGCATTTTATTAAACCTATGCATTATTTCTATGAATGATTAATATTTGTGAGAGAAATTTGTCTCACATATTATTAATTTAATGTAATTAGGTAAATTGGTTTTATGTGAGAATCCACCTCACACCAATTCTCTATTTTTGCTCAATTATAGGTTGAGAGAATCAAGGGGCATGGTTGGAAAGTCTTTAGGTGGTTTTGAGAATTTTCCATTATTGAACCTAAGATTGTTGGAGGTCCTACTTTCATGGAATTTGTTCTTCCTTCCTTGTAGTTAGGCCCTACAATTGTGGGTCTAGTAATTAATGCTCTTTGTTGGAGAGTGGGTGAGGAAAACTATATATATTCCTTATGCAAGCCATGAGAGGGAGGAGAATACAGGAGATAATACTTAGCCATTGAGAGCCATAGTGCTTGGCTAATGCTAGTCCAAAGAGCTTGAATGTAATAAGCTTACTTTGACGAAGGAATATAAAGGAAATGCATTCCAATTGAAGCATATATGGAGATGTAGCCCCAGAGAGATGGAGGGGTGAACTCCATTACCAATTGATTGTCTCTCTCTTGTGTGTTTTTTGCTTCTTGATTGTGTGCTGTTAATTTAATTATGTTTATGTGGACTAACATGCTCATTTAAGCCTGTATAAACCATATTCATTTAAAAGATCTTAATATCGTACACGAGATGGTTGGGTAGTACTCGACCCATGATCGGATCAAACAATTTGACCTATTTCACACACATGGATCTCATATTGTAACATATAGCCATTTTTTAGGGTTTTCGAGCGCCAAGAACCACTAATTTGAATTATGCAACACTGTTCAATAATTGATTATGCACCATATATAAATTAGATAAAACATACATCACTGATAGCTTAAAATTTTTTGAGAGGTTCTGCATTGAACTCATCATTATTATCATAATCTGAGAAGCCCTCGAAGTTTTCTTCTAACAAGTCTTCAAAAGTAGCTATGTTAGTTGATTATTTTAATTTCCCATTTAAGAGATCTTTGGCACGAGTTTTACAATTAAATTTTGTGTGTCCATGTTTTTGGAAATAAAAACATTTGACTGAGTTCTTGTTTTTATTGACCCTGATCATGCAGAATAGTGTGATCTCAGGTTGTGAATTTTCCTCTGCATCACCTATTTTCATTGTCTTTTCTTCTGCTAAGAGAGCTTCTATCATTTCATCTAATGATTTAGAAGAAAATTGACTTAAGGTGAAAATAGATGATCATAATTAGAAGATAAATTACTTAGAAAACTAACCATATCATCTAAATAAATAAATAAAATAAATAAAATAATGTAAATAGTGATTAATTAGTTAATTAGTAATTAGGTTGAAAGGCCATGTCTGATAAGACATGACCTTTCGTGAAGAGGCACCTGCGTAGGTATATAAGCAGGCCTCATTTGTAACATTCAATCATCTATCTCATATCTTTTACAATATAATATTTGTATCCTCATGGATATATTTGTATTCAAAGTGTTCTAGAGTATTTAAGCTTGAGAAGGAACTTTGTTCACTTCATTTGGTATTAGAGCAGTTCGATCTTCTGGCTGCTCATCTTTGCACAGAGCTACGCTCTTCAGTCGAGGCCTTTGGCCCTCAAAAATTCGTCAACGTTGTTGTCGTCGAAACATTTCGCTATACTTTTGGAGTTTCTCCATTGCTGCTACTCAGTTCATCAGAGGCCCTTGGCCATATTTTTTTTTTAAATAAGAAGAAGAAAAAAAAAATCAAAAAAGTCAAAAGATAAAAAAAAACCTATCATAAAAAGGGTTAATAATTAAAAAAATAAAAATAAAAATAATATATATAAGAAAACAAATAGAACTAAAATAGCGTTCGTATGCCGTGGCTGAGACCCAAAACTTCATAAAAAAAAATAGGTCAAAATAAAATAAAAAATATTAAAAAAAAAAAAATCGCCATAGCCCCCTTTGCATCATTTCACCATCCCCGTTGCTCCAAATTGGCGCCCTTACTACATGAATCCAACCCAATCCATTGTATAGCCACCTCGCAAGTTCTCCACTCTCGCTACCTCATCCACCATTACCCGCTGCAGTCGCTCGAAACCATCTAAAAAACCCCACTATCGTTTGTCCATCGACCCCTTCCAAACTTCTCTCCTCGTCATTTTTTCCTCCACTGTGAACCTTCGTGTCTTCCGCCCTCCCTGTCTACGTCCACCCTCACCCGACCCTGTCACGTCTTCTGTGTCTCCCCGTTGTCTGTGTATTGTCCTCCCTTCCTCCACTCCGCAGTTGTGTCCACGTTGTTCCGTTATAACCTCCAACCTCAAAACTCGTCATCGTTAACGTCTGCCGCCATCGAACTCACTGCCATCGTGCCACATCCCTACTCCAGCGGCTTCCGTTGCCTTCCTTCGACAGGCTACAATAATCTCCTCTCACGACTGCACTATACGATCACATCTCGTTCCATTTAAATAAATACACCATATATTTAAAACTACACTTAAAAATCCAATCCAATATCCATTATTGAAAAAAAAATAGTTTGGAAGAATCACGTCCCTTCATAGTCACATCACTCCACAACTAAGTATTAGTGAAAATAAATTAAACAAAAAGGGTTTCTAATTCACGTCGACCATTAATTTTTCAAATATAATTCAATACTATATATATATATTATTCTCGAAAGTCTCACCTTCAAGGGTTAAAAAGTATTATTTGAAGCAAGGGAATTACTAAGTTTAATGTGAGTTAGCACATCTCAAGATATGTAAAACAAAATAAGAGAAAAGAGTATGATATGAAAATACAATTAGAAGCATTTACAAGGTTATGTTATAATTAAAGTGTTGACACTTTAATTAAATTAACACATATAGAAGTAAATGTTATAAATATTAAAAAGGTATTTTTGAATTATAAGGGGAGTAATTAATATTTAAAAAGAAGAAGATAGGTATTATAAAAATAATACCTTATAGTGTTAAAAGCAAACAATATTAAAAGTTTAAAAAGAAATAAGAAAGGAAAAGGGTTGAAATAAAAGGAGGGCAACTTTAAAAAAGTTAAAAACTTAAGTTATCTTAACAAAGAAGTAAAATGGAGTCTAAATCGGAAATGAAAGAGGGAAGATTTCCTGAAAATTATAGTATGTTTGTCCGTGCGCTAATTAAAATTAAAGGGTCACTTGCGAGAAAGGAAGTTCTCATATCTATCGATCTTAGTCAAGAGAATAATTATGTTAGTACTAAATGTGCTAACCAATTGGTGATCCCCGAATCAAATATAACTGAAACAAATTCATTTTGCAAAAATGAAAAACAATACGACATAGGGAATTTACACCTAAGTATTGGGGACTATTCCCTTGTCTCCCAATTTACCATTAAAACCTTATTTTGTAACGATAGTGATATAATTCTGGGTTCGCTCTGGATGGAATCACTAGGGTCATTCATCCTTAATATGAAAAAGAAGTTTTTAACATTCTCCTACAAAAAGAAGAAAATAATGCTACGGGACGTTAACTTAAAACCAAATTCAGTGACACCTGAAGCCATTCAAGAAATTTCAAAAGTAATTTATCAAGAAGGTAAAAAGGTGATACGAAATATGTAGAAGGAAATTGAAAAAATCACCACTAACAAGAATGAAGAGGTTTCTCGCCTTAAGGACCACAACGAAAAATTACTAATGCAAATTAAGAAGTTAAAGAAAGACAAGAAGTTGTTGGAAAACAAGGTGCAAGAACTTGTCGAAAAAGAATCGTCGAAACCGAAAAATGTAGAAGTTCAAGTTGAAGAAAAATCAAACATTGATCCAGTAAGTGTCTCAGCGAAAAATGACGATAAACAAGTTGCAGAAGAAACAAACTTAGATGCCGAATGAACAAGGAACATTCTACGTGAAGATTCTGTAACCATCTCCATAACATCCTCGCCAGGCGAAAATCAAAGAGGTCAAACCAAAATAGTTCCCTATTGACATCCAAATCATGGGAGCAGACAACTCAACCAAGCTATGTATTTAGAACAGAAACAGGCTGATATTTCGAAGAATACTAAAAAATCATCACAAGTTGTCAGTCATCGTAAGATTCCACAGAAGATTGATTTAGGATTGTCCGATCCATTCTCAGTGCAACAATTTGTTTGTCACTTCGAGGATCATATCAACTTGTATCGACAAGGATGATTGCCCCGAGACAAGAAGATGTTTGTAGAAGGGAAATAAATCGAGGCCTTTCATCGAAAAGATTTGAGGACAAAGATTTTTGAGGGGAAGGCAATGTCATAGATAAAATAATGTAAATAGTGATTAATTAGTTAATTAGTAATTAGGTTGAAAGGCCATGTCTGATAAGACATGACCTTTCATGAAGAGGCACCTGCGTAGGTATATAAGCAGGCCTCATTTGTAACATTCAATCATCTATCTCATATCTTTTATAATATAATATTTGTATCCTCATGGATATCTTTGTATTCCAAGTGTTTTGGAGTATTTAATCTTGAGAATGAACTTTGTTCGCTTCATTTTTGAGCGCCAAGAACCACTAATTTGAATTATGCAACACTGTTCAATAATTGATTATGCACCATATATAACTTAGATAAAACATACATCACTGATAGCTTAAAAAAGTTTGAGAGGTTCTGCATTGAACTCATCATTACTATCATAATCTGAGAAGTCCTCAAAGTTGTCTTCTAACAAGTCTTTAAAAGTAGCTATTTTAGTTGATGCTTTTAATTTCCCATTTAAGAGATCTTTGGCACACGTTTTACAATTAAATTTTGTGTGTCCATGTTTTTGGAAATAAAAACATTTGACTGAGTTCTTGTTTTTATTGACCCTGCCCGTGGAGACTAGTGTCATCTCAGGTTGTGAATTGTCCTTTGTGAATTGTCCTCTGCATCACCTATTTTCATTCTCTTTTCTTCTGCTAAGAGAGTTTCTATCATTTCATCTAATGATTTAGAAGAAAATTGACTTAAGGTGAAAATAGTATGATCATAATTAGAAGATAAATTGTTTAGAAAAATAACCATATCATCTTCATCTTCTATTTTCACCCCTGTTTCCCCCAACTTCCTTATGAAATATTTTAAACCGTTTATATGTATAGACAATGATACCCCCTCATGCACATTATGTTTGAATAACTATAATTTCAAGGAGAATATTGCATTCACAACCTTTCCCCCAAATATTTTTCTTAACTCCTCCCATATTTGTGCATAATATTTTTTCAAATCTATGAGATGAAATTATGAATCTGATAATGGGAGGCCTATAACGGACTTGGCTTTCTCTTCCCTTTTCAGCCAATCGACTAATAATTTAGGGTCTTCAGGTGTTGATTCAGTTCCTTTAACTAAACCACACAATTTTTTATGCATTAATTGCATTTGGACTTTTACCTTCTAGGTGTAGAAGTTCAATTCATTAAAATTTTCAAAAACTATTTGTTCCATGTTTAAAATAAACAACTATTAGCTCCTACACTTTTTTAACAATTCACAAATATTGTGTCTTATCTGACAGTTAGCTCCACTTCTTGACAGTCTGGTTTATTCTACCGTCTGTCACACTTCTCGACCATCCACACTCACAATAACGATTGAATGAAATGTTATAATATAAACTCTTTGAAGTGCGAACAGATAATGTGACAAAAAACATGACCTAGCTAGCTATTTCCTTGTGAGTGTGTGGCCTAGGCAAGGCATGTCGAAGTGAAGCTACAAGAAAGGAAGGGGCACTCTTGTCAATAATCTTGGTGACAACTGTTTGAATTCATGAGATTACATAACCTCAGTTGATTCCCATCCAATAGATGTTTCCATGGTTATGGAGTTACTCTGCAAGACAGCTTTTGCAAACAAAATATAAGAAACATGGGAAAAAATCTCGATACAGAAACAATGGAAGCTACAATGGGACTAGGGCATATTGTCGAGAATGTACCACAATGTCTAGGATAGGAACATGGATATGTTTATTCAGTCCCACACTCTGCACTGAATTGAAAAATACTAAAGAAGGCAGGGAGCTACCCCTTGACCCCACAGAAAGCAAAGATCTATAAGAGGATGATGATAGAGGAGTCTCCTGAACTCAAAAAATATTGTGTGTCGTTCCAAGTCAGACTCGTGTTGGGGGAGCTGTAGTCAGATATGTTGACAGAACTCTAGAAAATTGACGAGACACAATATGTGAAGGTTGAATAGGTGACAAAATTAAGGGAGGAGACACCTTAAAATTCACTACTCTCACATTTTCCTAGGCTCTCCTTAAAGGAGTGAACCCAGAGCTACCAACTCTGATACCAAGTAGAAAAATAGAGATATGCACATGCAAAGGAAAATTTTTTATTACACACCAAATTACACAAACACATCACATATTTATGGTGTTTTTGAGATCCAACTGTTTCCAAAATGATAAGATTGGTTGTTGAGAAATTATCTCAACAACTCAACCAACTAACAAACCAAATCTACCTACTATAGTAAACATTATTTCCAACTCTCTACAATTCTGAAAGAGGAGTGCGAAAAAGCTTTGAAAAAAAAATAATCTTCTCCAACACCTTTCAATATTGTTTCGACAATGATTTTGATAAATATTTAATGATAGATGCAAAATCATTCAATGGAGTTAGCATTAGTTTGAAATTCGTATTTATTATTTAATATTTATTTGTAGTTGTAGCAATAGTCATATCTGAGTGTTATTACTTTGTCTTTTATCAACAAATTTTTATTTTGTTAAAATAAAAATATGAATCAACAATGTTTGTGATCAAAGAATGAACTGCTTAAGTGGAAAAAATAATAATTTCATGTAGAGATCATAAGAAATTGTTGTAGAATTGTTATGAGAAGGAGAAAAATCTCAAGGAAGAGCTCACTACCTTGAGAACCCAGTTGGAGGATTCAAAAAGAAATGAAGAAATAAGGCGCATCAAGAAAAAAGAGAAGAAATATTATGTTGAGGCACTTGAAAATGTATTATAAATTTTGAGAAATAAAGTTGAAGAAAAAGAGTAGCATAGCAATGACGAAATCTAGCTCTAACCTTCAAAAAGGAGATGCAAGTTCAGATGTAGAAAATATTAACAAGATAATTCAAAGAAGCCTACAACGAAATTTGAGAGCAGCCATGAAAATGTTGGAGAAAAGAGGTGAAAATTTCATCAACAACAAAGAAGAGATTCAAAAGGAGTTTCTATGCCAAGAAAAACATTCACTCATAAAGTTGATAGTAGTACAATTCAAAAGATAAATCAAAATTCATTTGTTCCTTTGATGAATGAGATTGAGTGTTTTAATTTCCATCAGTTTGGACATAAAGAAATTTTTTGGAACATCCATGCAGTAGTTTGGACATCAAGAATGAGGTATTCTTTTAGGTATGCAAGTTCATTTAATGGTTTATGTTATTCTTGTAACCTTTTTGGGAATAAGACCATTGATTGTAAGTCTAGTACATCTAGAATGCGGAAAAAAATATCAAATCCTTTTGCTTCTTGTCTTGGTCATGTGTAATTTTTTATGTGTCACAATTTTGGACACATGGCCAAGGATTGACTAATGCCTAGATCCATGAGACCATCGGTATAGAAGCAACAACCAAAGAAACATACATAATAAAGGAACCAATCAGGAGAAATGTGAAATAAAAAGGAGGATCAGTTAGGAAGATGTGGTATTTCTATTTGCTCATTTGATGAGGATGAAAATGGTATATTGATAGCGGATGCTATCATCACATGTGAGGAGATAGGAGAAAATTTCACTTCTTGAAGAAAACCAAAAATGATCACGTTGTTTTTGAAGGAAGTGAACCAACAATAGTATTGGAAGTAGCAAGGAAAACATTGGTGAAAAGAGGAACAATGTTGCATATGTATGGCCCATTGAGGGTATAAAGCACAATATTCTAAGTGTGAACCAAATGGTTGATGGAGGTAAGGAAGTGGTCTTCAACTCCAAAGCTTTCTTCCTTAGGAAATAAGGATCAAATAGGGTAATTTCAAGAGGAGTTAAGACCCCAGATAATGTGTATGTTTTGAAGGGTAGAGTGAAAAGTAAGAAGAGACAAAGATTTTACTCTTCTTCATTAGAATCAGAGTATAAGACATCAACACATATTGTAGTTCGCTCTTGCTTGATAGATCCTTTAGACTGCAAAATGGATGTGAAACCTTTATAGGCCCATGTGAATTATTTGGCACATTTTGTTTTTCCATGCAGTTAGTTTGTGGTGCTTTTGATGCTTATCCCTTTTTATTATGGTTTCTTGATGATGGATTATTGCTACGAATGATGTTTTTGCTAGGTTTTGATGAGGAGGAGAGATGGAAAATGATATTCTTTTAGAGTATTCACAACTAGAGGTTCTTATGGTCTGTAAGGTTGTTCTTCATAACTTGATGTCATTCTCGCATCTCTTATCTATAAAGACTCAATATAATCGTAGATTTCCTACTGCACAAGATCAATCTCTGGAGTTCTTCGACTTGGAACCTGTGTGGGTGAAATAGTAGTAGGTGATGGCACCCTAGGACTTTCTTATAAATTGACAAGTTCTGTCTCTTTTGAAGGTGGATCTTTGTTTTTTTACTGAGTCTACAACTTCTTCTTACTGGCTACCAAGGACTTCAAATTTTTGGCTGAGTTTATGACTTTTTCCTTTCCTTCATGATATCCTCTTTTTTCTTTATCAACTTTCTTCTTGAATTTACCCAAAAGCTCTTTAATGGGGATTTCATATTTTGATTGTTCCTGAGATGGTTGTTCATTCTCAACAAAGCTTTTAACTTTTCTTTTTCTCCCTCCTTATTACCACTAGGTTGTTCTTGTTCTTTTTTCTTGGAAATGATTTCAGATTAAGAAATTTTCCCAAGTGTCCCCTAGGCTTTTAAGATGGAATTCAATAAGAATTTTTATTAATCCATGGTGATACATTGTATTATCTATGAACTGAATTCTCTTCTGAACAATTCCTGCCATCTTCCTCAATCTATTCAATAAAAAGTATGGAAGATTGATTTCCCTATCTTCAAGAAAATTCATTAACAACCTAGAATGATAAAATAACATACATTTGAACCTTCCCTCACAGGTAACAAATTTCTGGATTATCAGTAACATATTTCTCCATTTTCCTTTAAGAGTTGTGCTAGGAATTCCTTTTCTGAAAACGCTAGTATTCATACTTGGGTTATTTAGGAATAGTTTCCATCCTTCTCCTTCAATTCCTCTGTTTTTAAACCATATATTCTTGTCTTCAGTAGTCCAGTAGCTTGTGTTATGAGAGATTATGTGATTATAAGCTTGATATCACCAATTTCATCTTCTACTCTATTAAAATCTCTAGCGAAGGATTTAGTGACTTCTTTATGAAACCCTTCGAATTTCTCCACAAAATTGAGCCACTTTGCTTTCTGTAACATATCCTTCATTTGCGGGTAACCTTCCATAAACTTTCTCCCTACAGGCTCTATTCTCACAATTAATCCCATAGCTGCTAAGAAGCTTCACCTTTAGGACTACCTCTTTTGACAGGGTAGACTGAGGATTTTAGTAATATTTTAGGATCATGGATGAATTATGTTGTGGAATGGTTTATACGTGTGCATGAATGAGTGAATGAGCGAGGCTTCAAGGTTATTAAGAGCGTGAGTGGGGTTTTAAAATGGAAAATTACCATTTGGATTATTAACCAAAGAAATCGAAATTAACATTGGGGAAGATCATGTAAATGATGAGGATTTAGTGGTGGAATGTGAAATTGGATTTTGATTTGACATGATCAATCCTTTTAATAATGAAATTTGAGCTGGTGGTATAGAATGATCATCTAATTCATATATCAATGTTTGCAACCTTATTATTAAATAAAATTTGTATTTGCATACCTTAGATGTTTCTAACCTTCAATTGTTTCTTCTTAGCTTTGTTCTACATGTGTCCTCCAGTGTATTCTTTAGTGTAGTCTTCAGTTGCTTCATTCAAAAAGGTTTTGTTGTATCTGAGCTGCAGAAATTTATAAGAGACGCAGAATTTTATGAGGGCCACAGAAGCTCATCAATTTTGTAGCTATACTTTTATTTTCTGAAAAAAGGAAGGGGATATAAAGAATTGGGATTTTTTTTTTAGAACAAGAATAAAGAAAATGCAAGGTGCCAAAAACAAATCTCTGGTTTTCACCTTATATTTTCTACATAAGAATGCCAATCAATGATTGGTTTTCATACTTATACAAAATGCATTTTTTTTTTAATATATATATATATATATATATATATATATATATATATATATATATATATATATATATATATATATATATATATATATATATATATATATATATATATATGAGGTGATAAAAAGAAGACTTCTAAGTTGAAGAAGAAGAAAAATTCTTCTTAACCAACTTCATATCAATATTATCCTGAAAAATCTTGACAGATTCCTCTTTTTTCAATGGCTTGTGTTAGATCCTTAGTTGATGTCCATTTACAAGGAGAGGAATTTTTTCTTCACCAATAGTTTTATTCATGACTACTCCATTATCAAAGACCCTCTTAATCTCATAAGGCCCCAGCCAATGAGTTTGAAATTTCCCTTGAAAATCTTTAAACTTTGAATAAAAAAGAAGTGCCCAATATCCTGCTTGAAATTTTCTTTCTTTGACATATTTTTCATGCTATCTGGATCTTTGTTGTTAAACTAGGCTAGTATTTTGAGCTGCATCTTGCCTTATCTCAGCAAGCTCATTGAGTTGTTCGATTCTATGCCTTTATGCCTCTGACAAGTCAATTCCCAATTTGACTGTTGTTTTAAAGGTTTTTATTTGGAACTCTATTGGAAACAAGATTTGCTTCCCATAAACAAGTTCATAGGGAGTATGTCCTGTTGTGCTTCTCCATGTGGTAAGGTAGGCCCATGAAGCTTCTGGAAGCTTTTCTTCCCAATCCATCATATGAAAATGTACAATCTTTGTGAGGATTGCTTCAATCACATTCTTAGTAGACTCTAGTTGTCCATTTTCTTGTGGATGGTATGGATTTGACTTTATATGCTTGATTTTGTATTCTTCCATGATCATATGCACCATTGTGGATGTAAATTGAGCTCCTTGATCTGTCACAATTTCCCTTAGGACACCAAAACGAGTAAAAATATCCTAACAAATAAATGAAACTACAACATTTTTATTAGCAAAGGAAAGTGCCTTAGCCTCTACCCATTTAGTGACATAATCAGTGCATACAATAATATACCTCTTTTGTCTTGATGGTGGATTGATTGGTCCAACAAAATCTAGAGCCCATTTTTCAAAGGGTTCGATGAGTATCTGTCGTTTTAAGGAAATTTCATCTGAAGGAACATGTTTCCCCATTCTTTGACAACTATCACATCTTTTAACATATTTCTTGGCATCCTTGAAAAGGGAAGGCCAATAATATCCTAAAAGAATTATTTTGTAGGTAGTTCTCTTGTCAGCAAAGTGTCCTCCACATGGCTCATCATGACATGCCTTTAGTATTTCAAATATTTCATCCTCTCATACACATCTTCTAATGATGAGATTTGGACCTGCCTTATACAATTATTCATTTACCCATGAATAAGATGCACTCATTTGAATTATCTTCCTCTTTTCTCTAGGAAACAAACATGATGGTAGTTTTCTTGTGGCTAAATAATTATCAATGTCTGCAAACCATGGAGATTTAGTAGATATTGAAAAAATATATTCATCAGGAAAAATATCTTCTTCTAGTGTATCATTGCTATCATTTTGAATTCTAGACAAAAGTCAGCAACTGTGTTTTGTTTTCCAGGTCCATCTAAAATGGTGATATTAAATTCTTGCAATAATAGTAACCAGCTTTTGATTCCGCCATTAGTAATTAATTTTTTCATTAGATATCTAATTGCAGAATGATCTGTATGAATGAAAATTTCATAGCCAGTGATGTAATGTCTGAATTTGTTAATGACATGGACAAAAACTAAAAAATATTTTTCAGTAACAATATAATTTAACTCTGTTGGAGTCAAATTTGTAATTATATAGTAAATGGCATAAGGGGTCAAGTATTTTTGTCCCAATAATGCTCCCAGAGATGTCTCTAAAGCATCAGTTGAGACATGAAAAGGAAATTTCCTGTTTGGTCCTCTTAGGATGGGTAGTTCATAAATATTTTCTTTCAAAGTTTCAAATGAATTTTGGCACTCAGGATTCCAATTAAATTCACAATCCTTTATGAGAAATTTAAGGAGTGGAGATGCAATTTTTGTGTAGTATTCTATAAATTTCTGTAGTATCCTGTAAAACCAAGAAAACTCCTAACATCTTTTTGGCAATTTGGGATTACTAATTTGGAAATAGCTTCGATTTTAGATGAGTCCACCTTAAATCCATTTCTTGAAATATGGTGTCCCAAAAAAATTCATTCAGTAAACATCAAAAAACATTTTTCATGACTTAATGAGAGATTTTCTTCCTTACATATTATGAGAATTTTTTCCAAATTTTCAAGGGCTTCTTCAAAATAATTTCCATAGACTGTAAAATCATCCATATACACTTCCACACAATCATGAATTAAATCATAGAAAATACCTAATAATTCTCTTTGGAATGTTGCAGGTGCATTGCATAATACAAAAGGAAGTACTCGGTAAGCATAAGTTACCCATGGAAAAGTAAAGGTGGTTTTGTCTTGATCTTCTAGTGCTACCTGAATTTAATTATACCCTCTAAAACCGTTTGAGAATGAAAAATATTTCTTGCTTGCTAGTGTATCTAAAAATTGATCTATGAAAGGTAATGGAAAATGATCCTTTAAAGTAGCCTTATTCAATTCCCTATAATCAATACACACTCTCCATTTTCCATTCTTTTTAGGGACAATTACTAAAATTGAAACCCATTGATTGTCTGATATTGGATAAATAAAGTTTACATTCAACAGTTTTTGTAGTTCTTCTTTACAATTTCCCTAAGATTTGGATGCATTCTTCTTTTAGGTTTTTAGATTGGTATATAATTATCCTCAATATAGATGTGATGAATGTAAGTTTCAAGGTTGATTCCTTTCAGGTCAGTGTATTCCCATGCATATGCAGAAGAATGTTTTTGCAATGTTTTTATTAATTTTTTCTTTTTGAATTTTTCTAGATTTTTGTTCACATTCAAAGTCTTTCCTGGAAATATTTCAGTTGAAGAATTGCCAAATTATTTTATATAATATAAATACATTTGTCTGGATGATAAGTATTCAATATTACATTTTTCCTCAAAATTTTGACTACTCTCACACTGTGAAGATAATTCATGATTTTCTATTGAATTTAGAATTTTATTTTCTTCACTAATTTGTGAGGTAGTAAAAACAGGTTGTATGTCATTGTCATAATCCATCCATTCTTCATTTTCTACTTCTATCATTGTTGTTTCTGGAGGGTATAATGTGAATTTATATGTTGAACTTCCATAAGAGATAAACATGTCACCAGATCTACAACTGATAAAAGCATCAGTTGTAGCTAACCAAGGTCTTCCTAATATTAATGGATGTCCTCCTAAGTTATTA
This sequence comes from Pinus albicaulis, assembly GCA_034641835.2. Classification (NCBI taxonomy): domain Eukaryota; kingdom Viridiplantae; phylum Streptophyta; class Pinopsida; order Pinales; family Pinaceae; genus Pinus; species Pinus albicaulis. The sequence continues at coordinate 22,134,913 of CM076583.1, forward strand.
TTGACCTAAAATTCAACTGGATATTCCCAAGAATCTAAGGATACATAAATTTATTCTAATACACCAAAAGGTTTAATTACAGATCTATCTACTAGTTGTAACAATGTTGGTGTATATTGAAGATTTGGAAGTTTGAGTTGTTCCATACTTTGTTTACTCATGATGTTTATGGTTGCTCCTAAGTCGATCAATGTATTTTGGATTTCAATACCATTGTTGTGTGTTTTCACAATGGGACTTCCTAGATCCAAATATTTTTATATGGTTGTTTTTCCCATCATGATATCTGCAATTTTCCCTACTAAATGTATTATTTTTACTTCCTTTATTTTTCTTCCGGATTTCTTTACATTCAACTCTCTTATTGTTTTTGCAAGGATTGGAATTTATTTAATGGATTGTAGAAAAGGAATTTTGATACAAACATTTTTCAATTCATCTAATATATCATAGTTAGGCAACATGATTTGTTTTTCTACCCCCTTATAAATTTGTAATCTTTTAGGGAAATGAGTTTTTGGTATAGATACCGAAGGTTTCTCTATGATAGGAGTTGAGTTTATTGGATTACCTTGTGTTTGATTTTGAAAATTTTGATTATGATGAAGAGATTTCCCTTCTTCGGAATGATTATTTTTATTTTGATGAGGAAAAATCTCCTCATCAGAATGATCATCTTTTGCTTTCTCATGAATAATAATAGAAGGAAAATTATTTTTCTAATATTCTACTAGATCTAAGTTGAACATTATTAAGATCTAGTGGAGTTGTCATAAAAGAATGAAATTTTTTCCCCTCCATGTTATAAATAATAAATTTTTATTGTTTGGGTTTGGAAGTGGTTAAGTAAGTAGTTTGGTTTGACCTTTGTGGAAATGGTAATGAAAGTTGTGGGTTTTGATTTTGAAATTGAGGTTGTTGACTGGTATGAGGAACATTTTTTGGTGGAAAGTTTGGATAAGATTGTGGATATTGGTGATATTGAGAATATCTACCATATGGATTTTCCAATCCTTGTGTCCAAGGTTGGGGTTGAGATCAGGGTTGTTTCCATGGCATTGATGCATTCCAATTATTCTATGGGGGTTGAGAATATATCTGAGTGTTGAAACCTTAAGGTTGTGGTCCTTTCCATGGTCTTCTAGCAACGAAATAAAGAGGATATATTTGGTTTGAAGCTATTTCCTCTTGGTAAATGGATTTAAGACCCGAAATGGGAGGACATTTCTTTGTTTCATGATTTTATGTACATATGACACAAGTTTCTATGATTTTTAAATCAAGATGACATTTTCTTAAGGCATATTTCTTTTTGCACTTAGGAAAAAAGATAGATAAGGCATCACTTTCAAATATTTCCCTGTTTTGTAACTTCAAGGTGTCTATTTGTTCACTAAGACTCCCTAAAATATCTGTTTTGAACTCATCAAGAAAATTTCCTATTTCAGCCCTACTTAATGTTTGAGTTGCAGATTTATTAACTCTAGAGAGAATAAGATCTCTTGAACCCCTCCCAATTCTTGAATTTCCTCTTGAAATATGTATACATAATTCACAGATGTTAGGAAATGATAGTTGAGAAATGTCTCCCTTTCCCATCATATTAAGAATATATATCCATTCATCTCTAATGGCTTTCAACAGGAGAGCTTTTAAAGTATCTTCATCCAAATTTTCCATCTTAGCCCTTTTTAGATTGTAGCCTCCAGGTTTTCATATTCTCTTTGCATCATCTTAAAAACTTCATCTTTCCAATTATGAGGTGTGCAGTAATCCTTGCATTTTTGTAATAATTCACTCTTCATTTCTTCCCATGTCATAATAGAATGTGTTATTAATCCCATGAACCATTTTAATGTTGCATCCTTAAGAGTTGTAGGAAACAATTTCAATTTTTGAGAATAGAGTAAGTATTTATATGATCTACATAAAAATTAAAATTCAAACATAAATGTTTTAGGATATTCACTTTTTAATCCATGAAAATTGGGAAGGATGGAGGGTGAGATATTCTTCATTGTGGCAGTGGTATCTTTTTTAAGTATAGGAAATACAACAATATGTGCTTCTCCTCTACCTCCTCTTCCTTCTCCTATTCCTCTACCTCTACCTCGTCCTCCACCTCCAATCCTAGGTCCACCTCCTCCTTGTATTAATTGGTCATCATTAACATTGTGTACTTCTCCTTCCCCTTCTCCAACTATTGTAGATTCCTCAAAACTAATATAGGATTCTAATTTTTGGATTGTTCCTCTTCTGATTCTTTTGGTTCCTCTATCAATGGTATATTAAAGAAGACTTCTTCTTCTTCCTCACTAGGGATTTCTAGTTCTTGGGCTAAGAATTGTTCTCTAGGGTCTTCTTCTTCTATAATCACTTCAGTTGATGAAGTTGTAGATTCTCTAGGTTGAATTTATGATCTTAAGACTTTAGGAAGTCTATTTCTACCTGCTAAGAATGAAATTCGGGTTTGAGTGGATGGTGTGGCACTACGAGGTCTTGATGGAGTGAGTGGTGTTGTTGGGATCAAACTTCTACCTCTAGAATCTCTTTCTCTACGCATGTCAATTTTTATGTTTTTGTGTTGTTGTTGTTGTTGTTTTTTTTTGGATTAAAAGATAAGGCTCCTATTTACACTTCCCCGACAACGACATCAAAATGTTTAGTCAATTTAATGTCTTAAATTGCTATCATAAATTATCGACCAGAGTTGGTAATCTTATGAAGTACAAGTGCACTATATATGCTAGAAGCCTTTTCTTACTTAATTCATTGTATTGATTTTATATGTTTAAAGTTGTTTTTAGGATTTTTTGTTTATCTTGAATGTCTAAATGGAATTGAGAAACTTAAAACTTATGATTTTTGAAATGAAATCTAAATTCAACTGTCCAAAATTATGATGAAAATCCTATCTTAGCTTGCTTAATAGTTAATAATTTATTTTGAGAAAAAAAACTAAAGTATTAAAAACAAGAAGGAACTTCAATTTTTTTGTATTCTTTTGGAAAATTTATATGAATGAAATTTAAAACAAGAAATCACTAAAGATTATTCACATTTATAAAAAGAAACATTTTAATGATTGAAAAATAAAACTTGCAAGAAGGAAGAAGAGGAAATGTTTATTTAAGAAAGGAAACTAATCTATGATAAACTTATATTGCATAAAAAGAAGTTAATCTAAATGATGAATCTTAAGCTATTCTAAATCAATCTATGTCGGCCACTATGATAAATTATCTCTAAATCTATTCAATCATAAACAAATAATCTATCTTAACATAACGATATTCTGCAAATGGAGATATCAAACAATGAAGTAACAATGATAAAATTGTTCATCTATACTATAGAAATCCAAAAACAACAAAAATGTAAATGAAAACAAATCATATGTCTACAATATGAAAGTAAAACATGTATTAGATCTATGAAACACAAGTGACGATAGAGTATATCTATTCTATAAATTGCAACGGAAACAAAGCATGTATCTATATGAAAAATACAACGAAAGCAAGAAAATGAAGCTATTAAAGAACAAGAAACTAAACAAATAAACCTCTTATATGCAAGGGCCCTCCACAACAAAATGGTTTCTAATCTATGCTTTACTAGTTACGCATCAAGATTCCATAATTCTTCCTTCTTCAATTAGTGAATAAAAATAGATTTTCTGAACAAAACAATTTCGCAATAAATCAAACTTGTTTCATCATTACATAGCCTGGTATTTATAACAGTCTTTCATTAAATGTTTGAGGCTTTCACGCCTTTGGAGACTAAGAAAAATATGTATGAAACTCTAAACAGAAATATGAATTTCATCACTTCATGATTTGCTACATGGAAAGCAAATCGTGAAACCTCCATTATTCTCTCTCGCTTGTTTCGGTTCCTGTTTTGACCGACCCTTTTACCGCGATATTAGGTGCTTTTTTCATTTATTCTGGACAATTAGATAGGATAGGATCCATAACCAGATAATTCACTACTCATATGTTTCACTTCTTCATTGATTCATCAGAACTTGTTGAATCATGGCGGTGGATACAGAAACAAAATTTAGCTACAAAATTGCATTAATTCTGAGGCTAAATACAAATTAAGAAACATCTGAAAATATGAAAAATAGATCATTAATATATATTACCAGGCTAAAATGTGCATTTTAATACTTGTTTGGGCTCATGGAGTTGTCAAAAAGAGGGAAAGTTAGTGAAAATGGATGTCAAAATTGAGGCAGCCTTGAGGCTCCACAACTTCCCTTGATGTCAAGTTCTTCAGACCCAAAACCAACAACATGAGTTTACAAATCCCAGTCTCAATCATCCCCTATACCTTTAGTCCTATGCTGAATTTATATGAAGGATGAGGAGGATTCTAGTTTCTCTTCTCAAGGGATATGATCCTTAAGAAAATAATATTAGTTCCATATACCAAGGGATGAGGCGCATGTATGTAGTGGTTAAAGGTTTCTAATTTGGATAAGATTCCTCAACCAAAGCTTCTAGAACTTAATTTTTTATTTTTACCTACTTGAACAGACCTGCGCAGTTTATAATGGAAGAAACTACGTAGTTTACAGTGGAAGAAAGTGTGCATGCACATGTTTTGTTCAGGAAAACCGTGCAAATGCTCAAAAGTGGTTTTAAAGCAGTGAAAAACAAAATTCCTTTTGTCCCTGGCATTATTTTACTTCAATCTTCATAGGGGATTCACTTGAGACACTCCATCGGATGGAAAGATATCTGAATCGACAGTCATGGTGACAAAGTTTAGTGTAACATATTGCCCCCTAAAGTGCAAAGCCAAAAAATATGTTTGATGACTGAAGTGATTTATCATGTCAAAGGTTCAGATCAGAGACCAATTGGTTGAGGACCTGAAACAAACAATCAAGGATTACCATATCATGCTTTCATATAAACAACACTGAGGTGGGCATTCCCATACTTAGAGTAAACATAACTCGATGAACCAGTAGGAAAATACACAAAGATCCATGTCAACAATAGACATAGTATGTATGCAACCATCAATTGATCTGTATTTACAATCATGAACATTTAATAACTCCACACAACCTGGATGGATGAAACGAGATCCAGGGTCTTGATCTCCATCTCTCAATCCATAGTAATATTTGAATCATGCGAGTGAATGTCTCAAAGTCAAACATGGTAGAAACCACTTGATTACCGGTCAATGATGTGAACCGTTAACAAGTGTGACAAAACCACCGATAATGACAATGGATCTCAAGGTACTCCAGTACAATGTATGAAGTGTTATTAAATGGTTTGAAGTCAAACAATCATATAATCATTTGAATGAAGTCCAATGATTATAACCTATCATCGAAAGTGAGAAACCTACCATTAAGGCATGCAGGCCTCAAGGTACTGAAAATGGTTTCTAGATCAAATTCCTAGATAGTGAGCTAAAGTCAATAGTAAGTGATCCGTTGCAGGAGGGCCTACGACACAAAAATTCATGTTAAGTTTTGAAGAAAAAAATGGATTGATTCTGTACTGACTCAGGGATGACTGACGCAATTGAAGGTTATGAATAGCAAGGTAATTTTGACTGAGGTTGGACTTCTCTTGAACATATTGGCAACATGACACTTAGACTTGGCAACACTTAACTAAAAAATAATACCCAAAACCAGTTGAATACTTTCAATGAGGTTTTATTAACTGTGAGACAAATGGATTACCCAACCTGGACACAAATGTAACAGAGTGTTATGTTCAAGAGCGACATACTGCCTTTTATAATACAAAAATGAAAGTTCTTTCTCAATTTACCCCTACCATTAATGGCAAATACCTATTTATTTTTACACAAGCTTGAGGAGGATAACATATGGTTGTCATATAATCTCATACTTCGGACGAGTCCTACAAAGTATTTTTAATGAACCCTAAGAAGGAGTGGTTCGGTCCCGTTGTAATTGACGGGTCCTGCACTGTATAAGTTTTAACAAGTCCAACATATGATTAACTCGATGTCATTTTCATTTTTAAAGAGTTTGAAAATAAACAAAAAGGAAACTCAATCAATTCTTTTAACATAGATTTTTAATGAGCCCAACGAAAGAAAATCTCGGTGGTTTTTAATTTTAGGGAGTCATGAGAAAAACATAAGTAAACTCCATAGTGTTCTTTTTTGTAATTTTAGTCCCTCAAGCCCGAAAAATGATAAAATAATACAGGAGAGAACTCTAATGACCATGCTTAGTCAAGGTATACATTTTTCGTAAATAGTCTAGATCAGTCCGGAAAAGGGGTAAACTCATACTAAATAGATGACTGTTCATTTACTTTTATGAGTTCTAATAGTCAAGTGTTCGATAATCTTTTCATTTTTAGAGAGTCTGAAAAGGGCTTAAAAGAGAACTCCAAGGTTTTTTTTTTCGTAAGTTTTAACGAGTTCGGAAAAGTGATAAAATGTACTCATATCACCGACTTTAAATTTAATTAACGAATGGGAAAAAATGGAAAGAACTCGTCATTTTCATGTGTTTTACGAGCATGAAATATAGTAAAATAATTTTGGGATTTTCATGAGTTTAAAGAGTCTTGAAAATAATAACTGAAATGAAATCAAGATGGGTTTCGTTTTTATACAAGCTTGAAACATAGGAAAACTATGCTTGAGATTGGTTTCATTTTTACACAAGCTTGAAATAGAAAAAATTATGTTTGAGATAAATTTGTTTCATTTTTAGAAAAGCTAATTGAAACAGAGAACAAAAATATTCTTGAGATAAGTTTCAATGCCCCCCAATCATAACTTGCAAAGGAACATGCCCCCCAATCTTCATTTCATTTACCTAAGTAGACTATTGGTTACTAATAGTTGGATGGAATGAAGATCCATTTACGAGATCACATGAAACACTCGACTTAACATTTACGAGATCTAATCAAAGACTTGATTCAATTAGGGGAGGGTTTGTTTCATTTTTTAATGAGGTTGATACAGTAAAAGGAACTATCCTCATGGAAACTTGTTTCATTATTTAATGAAGTTGACACAGTAAAAGGAACTATCCTCATGGAAACTTGTTTCATTATTTAATGAAGTTGACACAGTAAAATAACTATCCTCATAAGGATCTGCTTCATTTTTTAACGAGGTTGAAACAATAAAATAACTATCCTCATGGGAATCTGCTTCATTTTTTAATGAGTTTGACACAGTAAAAGAACCATCCTCATAAGTATTTTGATCATGGATTCCAACTGGAAGAAACACATTTCAAGGGACACACCTCGATCATGGCTTCCAAGAGGTCTCCATCGGATGGAAGAACAGTTCTCTGGAAGGAACACATGTCAAGGAAATCAATAGGGATTTTTATCACTCAATAATTTCTCAAGGTTAAGAAATAACTCACCGAGGTAACCAAAAACCTACTTTTGAGATCAGGATCTAGCCTTCCTAATGCTCAGAGAGGGTTGTCTCTTTATGATTTAACTTGGTTGTTTTTAGTTGATTTTAGGCTAGTTATGTAATATTGATTGGGTTTTGATTTTGATTTGGTTTGGTGGTGGAATTTACTGATTCAGATGGATAAATGAGTGTCTATTTACCATTGGGATATGGAGTCAATGTGTCAAGAAAACAGGACTAAATCAAGGTCAAAAGAAAATGTTCACAGGGTAAGGTAGCTGAGTAAATTCAGATCTTTTAGGCTGGATGGTGAAGTGGTTTCAATTGGGATTAAGGAGAAATTAATGATTCCTTGATCTGGATAATTAAGGAAACGATAGAGGTCAATCGAAAATAGGGAGCAATTAAGAATTCCCTACTTTGGATATCAAAAGAAAACATCAAAATGAATAACTATTAAAGATAGAGTGTAATTAAACAAATTCTGTAATAATATTCTAGTTATACATTTAAATTGGAAAACATATAAGTATGTGAAATACTAAAGAAAATAACAATTTGACAATAGAAATATACTTCACTGAAGTGGCCCAACACATGAATCCTATAATGAAATGCCTTTATTACTCAATCCAATCTGCTGACTTGAAAATGGTATAGTGAACCCTCATGTTTCAGATCAATATAACCATAGAAATGTTCAGAAATCCACACATCCTAATACTTCAAATGATTGAAGTATTTATATAAAAACTAATACAAAATATCATGTTTAACTAATTAGGATTTATTCCTGGAAAATAAAATATCTGGATGCTTAAAGGTAGTGACACCTTTCATTTGAATATGTTATCACTCAATAATTTCTCAAGGTTAAAGAAAGAACTCACCAAGGTAACCACAAACCTACTTTTGAGATCAGGATCTAGCCTTCCTAATGCTCAGAGAGGGCTCTCTCTTTATGATTTAAATTTGTTGTTTTTAGTTGATTTTAGGTTAGTTATGTAAGATTGATTGGGTTTTGATTTTGATTTGGTTTGGTGGTGTAATTTACTGATTCAGATGGATAGATGAATGTCTATTTACCATTGGGCTATGGGTCAATGTGTCAAGAAAACAGGACTAAATCAAGGTCAAAAGGAAGTGTTCACAAGGAAAGGTAACTGAGTAAATTCAGATCTTTTACGTTGGATGGTGAAGTGGTTTCAATCGGGATTAAGGAGAAATTAATGATTCCTTGATCTGGATAATGAAGGAAATGACAGAGGTCAATCGAAACTAGGGAGAAATTAAGAATTCCCTATTATGGATATCAAAAGAAAACATCAAAATGAATAATTGTTAAAGACAAAGTGTAATTAAACAAATTCTGTAATAATATTCCAGTTATACATTTAGATTGGAAAACATATAAGTATGTGAAATACTTAAGAAAATAACAATTTGACAATTGAAAGATACTTCAATGAAGTGGCCCAACAAATTAATCCTATAATGCAATAACTTTATAACTCAATCCAGTCTGTTGACTTGAAAATGGTACAGTGAACCCTCAGGTTTTAGATCAATATAACTATAGAAATGTTCAAAAATCCACACACCCTAATACTTCGAATGACTGAAGTATTTATAGAAAAAATAATACAAAATATCCTGTTTAACTAATTAGGATTTATTCATGGAAAATAAAATATCTGGATGCTTAAAGGTAATGACAGCTTTCAACTGATTGAAAGTTGTCCCTGTTTTATCTAATTTGATGTCATCTGTTTGTTTATCTCATGTTGGCTTGTGTCTCACGTTGTCTTCTTCCTATATATTCATCTGATTTATCTTTAAACTCTGCTTTTGATCTTTAACTGTTACTCTGCTTTTCATTTTGACTGCTATGTTTTATTTATTGGTGAAAATGATTTTCATCTCTGTTTTACTATTTACTATGTAAATTTGTTTCCTTATGCTCTATTACTGCACGTAATCTTATGTTTGAATAAAACTATTCGAATTTATTTCCAGAGAATCTAGAGCAAACAGGTAATTAACTAGTATGAAAATTGTTTGTCCAGGTCTTGGATCACCTGCAAAACAAAATCATCGTTAATAAAAACCTAGGTTTGAAGGGGAGAAAAAATGGCTTCAAGAAACAGGGAAAACCATGGAAGGTGTCCAGATGGTAATGGGGTATCAATTTTGCTTAGAACTGGCTTTATTTTCGCAATTTTAAATGGAGACGGGCACATAATTGGAAATAGCGAAATTTCATATTTTCACAAAAATCTGTGATTATTTTCTACCAAGTATAGGAATGGATTTCAAACATTGGGGCTCATTACATTGTCCCAATTAACAATAGTTTACCGCAACGTAGGGTGGATAGGTAGTTTAATGCATAGTGGAAGAGCGAACAAACGGTTTTGTGAATAGTGTATCGCAAGGTGGTTTTCTTCTTGGCGCATGGTGGTTAGGTTGCTTACCGCATAGTGGACAAGCAGTTTAACATATGTACAGATGGATTGGTGGTTTATCACATCCACAAAAGCGGTTTAGCAGTTTGGGACGAGGGAGTGCGATGTAATTTGGGATCGCTATGCAGCAGAGGTTGAGGGTTTACAAAACTACCCATTTCGCAACTTCTCGTGAATTTAAACCTTTGAGTTGTTTGGGATGTGAAATGGAATGGTAGTCATTGGATCAGTGGATGATAATGGAAGTTTGATGGGATTTCTTAGGAGGTGGGACCCAGGAACTAAAAGCGAAGGGCTTTACGGGAAAGTGGGGACGAGGAAAAAATTTTATGCTATGGGATTAATATGTAAAGGGTCAGGGTATATATATGCGGGGGAGGTTATAAATATATATATGCTAATGAGTAGAAATGTATCAGGGATAAATAATATAAAAGGGTTTAAAATATATGTTTAAAATAGGGGATTAATGTAATATGGGGTTAGGGATAATAGTAGTGAAGGTGGGTTTTTAGCTAGGGAAAAGGGTTTACGAAGGGAAAAGGGGATTTAAGCTAGGGGAAGGGTTAAAATGAGGGGAAATGGATATTTTTCAGGGGAAAAATGTTTAGAAGGATGTTAGTAACATGAGATCAACCAACAGTGATTTCCATGACTTGCAAAAAGTGCTTCTTCCTACCATTTCTTTATCCTAGAATTTTTATTTCCTTTATTGGTTGCATTTGAGTTTGCTGACCTTTTTTATTTTCTTTTAATAATCAAAATAAATACTTCTAACCTTATGATGTCCAACGACTCAGATTAAACTAATGAGCTTGTTTATCCTCTATCTAACTACTGATCTGTCAAGATTAAACAGTTTGGCTAGATCTTTATTCTCTAACTATCAACATGAAATTTAAAGTATGAATAATCAAGATTAAACTTTATGATTATCATGAATTGTGGCATTTTGGACAAGCTACACACAATTTTATTTGTATAACGTAAACTAAAGTAGTGGCATTTGAATGTGCAACACTTTCATGATCTTATTTTTTCTCTTTTTCTGGGTTCATTTGATATTCTTTTTGTTTTTGTTTCTTTTGGTCCTTTGATTGTTCTTTTAGGACATACCCTCTTTTCATTTTTTTAAATATGGGAAAAAAATTGCAGAAAGAAAAGTTATGTACAATATTTCAAGAATTTTAATAGTGTCAATTAAAAATTATGAATCCTATTATTATAGGACCCTAACAGGGATAAGAAAATCGCGTTCAAATACCCCCATAGGGTTCACCATGTTAATTACCAGATCTGAGTCAAAAAAAGTTGAGAAAACAGTGAGAGGATCGCTTACATCAGTAACAATTTCTTACCCAGATAAATCCTTCTTGCAGACAAGAGAAACCCACCTAGAATCCTAAAGAAAAACTAGAAACAAACAAACAAAACAATAGCTCTTTCCTTAGCTTATAACTAAAACATGAAACATGTAGTATGCGAAGGATCACTTACCTATTAACGAAGTGCTTGTGGAATTCCTTTTAGTGCTTTCCACAACCAGCTTTCCATCAAAGCCTTAGAGGCTTTCTGAACGCTTTCCACAACTTATCCATGATGCTCCAAAAGAGATCTACATGGACAAAAACATTCAAAGAGATCAAAGCATCTCGCTTAAAAAAGAAAAGGTAAATGAAATCCTTAATCTAACATACAACATATAAATCAATCAATAATAAGTTATAAAACATGTGAGTGATCAAGGAATCCCACAAATAACATCAACAACAGAAATAATTAGGAAAGAAAAATTACTTGTATTAAAATAAAAAGGGAAAATAAGCTTACAAACTGGCTGCCTTGATGTCACAAACCTCTTCCAGTGGTCTCCTTTCCTTCCTTCGATGACAAGCTCTTCAGACTCAAAACCAACAGCATGAGTTTACAAATCCCAATCTCAATCGTCCAATATTCCTTTAGTCCTATCCTAAATTTATAGGAAGGATGAGGAGGTTTCTACTTCCTCTTCTCAACAGATATAATCCTTAAGAAAAGGATATTAGTTCCTTATACCAAGGGATGAGGTGCAGATATGTAGTGGTTCGAGGTTTCTAATTTGGATAAGATTCCTCAACCAAAGCTTCTAGAACTTAATTTTTTGTTTTTACCTACATGAATAGACCCACGCAGTTTATAGTGGAAGAAATTGCATAGATATGCGCAGATTACAGTGGAAGAAACTATGCATGCAAATGTTTTGTTAAGGAAAACCGCGCTTATACTCAAAAATGGTTTTAAAGCAGTGAAAACCAAAATTCATTTTTTCCCTAGCATTATTTTACTTCAAGATTCATAGGGGATTCACTTGAGGCACTCCATTAGATGGAAAGATATCTGAATCGACGGTCATGGTGACAAATTTTAGTGTAAGAGTTGGCTTGTTTCATGCATTTTGGGTTAATGATTTTATGCATGTGTTAGTGCCATGGAGAATAATATGATGATGGTGCATGATGGTTATACTTATGATGGATGTTTCATATTGTTGGTTCTACATTAGATAATTCTTATGTTTTTTAGTACCGTTGTTGATGTGATGTTGTTGTTTTCATTACATCATTATATGTTGCTACCGGTTTTTGGATATTTTGTAGAGGTTAATGCTTCATATGATGGTTATTTTTTCTACCATGTATAGCTATAGAGAGTTTATATATTGGGTTTATTGGTGTGCCATATGTTGTTGGTTTATGATGCTGATGATATATGTTATTGTTGGTGTTGGGTATGTGTTATATTCTTTCCACGACTAAGCACGCGCAACCGGGGGGGGGGGCGCGGTTGCCCCCTCTGTCGGGGTCCAGGGCAGCGCACCAGCGAAAATTTTTTGGTCCTTAATTTCTGGTGGGTATTCCACGCCCATGGTTTTGTGCATGGTTTTGCACATTGTTTTGGGGTACGATGGTTTTCGGCCCCTGGTATTTTGTAGATCCGGTCAAGGGAACTACAGTTATGTTCTAATCTAGGGTTAATGGATTGGGGTTTATGTATGCTTCGGCATGTATATATATGTGTTGTAACACTAAAAGGAATATAATGAAAAATCAAGCTGGTCGTCTCGATTTGGGATTTAGGGGAAAATCTTTGTGTTTATCTGTTTTATGTTTTATGCTCTCGCTATTGTTTATTTTCTGTTATAAGATTCATGTGTAGATAATTTATGTTCAGGGTTAAAACCTACAAGTGGTATCAGAGCTGTTTCAGCTTCAAGGGGACGCCTTTTCTGCTGAGGGTTTTTTGCTCGAGCCTGAGGTAGAACCTATTCAATGGGAGATCTGTGGGATCAATTCTTGGGGTGAAAGAAGATGGCGAGCGACAAGAAGATAGAGATCGAGAAATTTAATGGTCAGAGTTTTGAGTTATGGAAGCTCAAGATGGAGGATCTGCTGGTGGATAAAGATCAGTGGATTGTGGAGGATCCAGGTACTAAACCAATGACAATGTCAGATGAAGACTGGAAGAAACTGGATCGGAAGGCTAAGAGCACAATACGGTTTTGTGTCTCAAATTCAGTATTGTTGAATGTATCTGGGGAAGTTACGATCAAGAATTTGTGGGAAAAACTTGGGACTTTGTCCCAATCTAAGTCTCTGGTGAATAAGTTGTTCCTACGAAAAAATCTGTATAACTTGAGGATGAAGGATGGGGACTCAGTGACAGAGCATCTGAACGCCTTCAATACTATGGTAAGTTAGCTGTCATCTGTTGATATTAAAATCTCAGATGAAGATAAGTGCATCAGTTTGTTGTGTTCTCTACCAGACTCGTGGGACAGTCTGGTTATTGCAATAGGTAGCAATACAACTACCTTGAATTTTGATGACATTGTCTCGGCCTTGCTGTCGGAGGAAATGAGATGGAGAAATATGGAGGGTCAGAATGGAGATGCCTTATTTGTACGAGGAAGGTCCCAGAACATAAACAAGAATAAGGTTTCGAGTGGGAGATCCAAATCTAGAGGGAGATCTAAATCTCCTGGAAAGTTTGTAAAGGTATGCTGGAAATGTGGAAAGGAAGGGCACTACAAAAGGGAGTGTAGATCTAAAGCTCCCGAGAAAGGAAAGGGATCTGATGATGCTCCTTCTGCAGACACAAAAACCACCTCAGATGAAGGTGGGGATGTGTATTTGGCTTCTTCTTCAAATACACATGTAGATCATGAGTCATGGTTGATTGATTCAGGTGCATCCTTTCACTTCACTCCCCATTGGGAGTGCCTCTGCGAGTATGAGAAATATGATGGTAGTGATGTCTTCCTAGGGGATGATAGGAAGGCCAGAATCGCAGGACGTGGAAAGGTGAAGCTGAAGCTACAAGGTGGAAGGATTAGAACACTTCCCGGTGTTCTGCATATTCCTGCATTGGCCAGAAATCTGATTTCTGTAAGCAAGATGGATGATGCAGTGTAAAAGTGTTCGAGAAAGATTCTTTGCAAGATGGTTGGGGGAGCACTGGTATTAATGCGAGGAGTTCGGATTAGAACTTTGTACAAGCTTCAAGTTAGCACTGTTATTGATGGGTGAAACAGTTCTGTGATTCTTGAAAGTGGAGTGGAAACACTAGAAGTCTTTGGAAAAAATACCATGCTATGGCATCAAAGACTTGGACATATTGGAGAGAAGGGCCTTCGAATACTGCATGGTAATGGTCTGTTAGAAGGTATGTCTAATTGCTCTTTGGATTTCAATTTCTATGAACATTGTGTATATGGGAAGCAAAATCAGGTGAATTTTCCTTTTGGTGCTAAGAGGGCGAATAAGATATTAGAACTTGTGCACAGTGATGTGTTTGGACCTGTGTCAGTTCCATCACTGGGAAAGTATGTGTACTATGTTTCATTCATAGATGACTTCTCAAGGAATACATGGATATATTTCTTGAGGAAGAAATCTGAAGTCTTTGACAAATTTAAAGAATTTAAGGCTCTGGTGGAAAACCAGACAGAGAAGAAGATAAAGGTGCTGAGGACAGATAATGGTGGGGAGTTCTGTAAGAAGTGTGGTATAGCACGACAGAAGACTACTCCATACACACCGCAACAAAATGGATTTGCAGAAAGAATGAACAGAACACTGATGGAAAAGGCAAGAAGCATGCTCAGTGGTACCGGGTTAGGACAAGAATTCTGGGCAGAGGCAGTGGAGACTGCATGTTACTTAGTTAACAGATCACCTTCATCAGCGTTGGAGGATAAGACCCCACATGAAGTATGGACTGGTAAGAAACCCTCTCTTTCACATCTAAGGGTATTTGGATGTGATGCATATGTACATGTTCTAAAGGAGAAAAGGACCAAGTTGGATAATAAATTTGAAAGGTGCATCTTTATTGGGTATAAGGATGGTTTAAAGGGTTACAAGCTTTGGAACCCAGAAACAAGGAAGGTTGTGTACAGCCGTGATGTGGTGTTTAGAGAGGTAAAAGATGTTGTTACACATGAAGTCATACCAAAGGAACCTGAGAAGATAGAGTTTGAGCTAAAGGAGGATGAATCAGACTCTACAACAGAAGAAGACTTAGAAGATGAAGAGCCACAAACTCCAGCTTTGAGAAGATCAGTTTGGGAAAGAAGGCAACCAGAAAGGTATAGTCCATATGCTTTCTATTCAGGTTTTGCCTTAACTATAACTGATGATGATCCCAGAACTGTCAGGGAGGCAGTAGATTCAGAGGATGGAAAACTCTGGAAGGAGGCCATGGTTGATGAAATTTCATCCTTGCACAAAAATGAGGCATGGGATCTGGTGGAGTTGCCGGCTGGAAGGAAGCCCATCGGGAGCAAATGGGTGTTTAAAAAGAAGATGAATGTAGAAGGAAAGGTGGATAAATACAAAGCTCGGTTGGTAGCAAAAGGTTATTCCTAGGTGTCGGGAATTGATTTTGGTGATATTTTTTCTCCTGTTGCCAAGGTTACTTCTATTAGATTACTTTTATCTGTTGCTGCTGCATTTGATTTTGAGATAGAACAGATGGATGTGAAGACAACATTTCTTCACGAGGATCTAGAAGAGGAGATCTACATGAAGCAACCTGAAGGCTTTATGGTGAAGGGTAAGAAAGAACTGGTATGCAGGTTGAAGAAGTCTCTGTATGGGTTAAAACAGTCACCAAGGATGTGGTATCAGAAATTTGATACCTATATACTGGGACTTGGCTTCACCAGAAGCAAGGAGGATCACTGTGTTTATTTTAAATTAATTGGTGACCGTGTTATTTATTTGGTCTTGTATGTGGATGATATGTTTTTTATTGGAAATGACAAAGAAATTATCCAATATTTGAAGACCCAACTGTTCTCCAAATTAGACATGAAGGATCTTGGTGCTGAAAACTATATTTTGGGCATGGAAATTAAGAGAGATCGGGAAAATAGGAAGCTCTGGTTAAACCAGAGGAAGTATGTTGAGACTATATTGTAGAGGTTCAATATCCAGGATAGTAAACCGGTGAATGTTCCTATTCTTGTAGGTGTAAAGCTATCTGCTGAACAATGTCCCAAGACACAAGAAGAAAAGGAGGATATGTCATGTGTCCCATATGCAAGTGCAGTGGGTAGCCTGATGTATGCAATGGTTTGTAATAGACCATACATTGCACATGCAGTGGGAGTATTGAGCAGGTTTATGTCAAACCTAGGGAAGGAGCATTGGACAACAGTGAAGCGGGTTTTCAGATATTTACGTAGCACTAGTGATTATGGCTTGTGCTACCAGGGAAGACTAGGATTGGAAAGAATGTTGGACATTCGTGGTTTTGTTGATGCAGACTGGGCTGGAGATCTGGACCAAAGAAGATCTACAAGTGGGTATGTGTTTAGCCTATTTGGAGGTGCAGTCAGTTGGATGAGTAAAAGACAGTCTGTAGTGGTGCTTTCAACTACAGAGGTAGAATACATAGCAGCCACTCATGCAAGCAAGGAAGCAGTTTGGTTGCAGAGATTGTGTTCAAGTATGGGGTTGGTACAACAAGCTATAAGGATAGACTTTGATAGCCAAAGTGAAATTTTCTTGGCTTAGAACCCTGCTTATCATTCAAAGACAAAGCACATTGATGTTCAATATCACTTTGTTAGAGATATGGTTGAGGCTAAAAGGGTGTTGATGGTAAAGGTGGACACTTTTAAGAATTTTGCAGATGCATTGAAGAAGTTTATGAGCACTCGAAAGTTCTCTTGGTGTAGAGAAACAATGGGTATTGAAGAATTGGGCCAATGACTAAGCTCTCCTGTGGCCCCTTGCGGAAATAAAACAACAAGTGGGAGAATGTTGGGTATGTGTTATATTATTTCCATGACTAAGCACGCGCGGGGGGGGCGATAGCCCCCCCTTTGCGCTGGGCACAACGGGGGGGGTCACAGGGGGGGCGGTAGCCCCCCCTGTCGGTGTCCGGGGCAGCACCTTAGCGAAAATATTTTGGTCCTTAATTTCTGGTGGGTAGTCTGCGCCCATGGTTTTGTGCATGGTTTTGCACATGGTTTTGGGGTACGATGGTTTTCGGCCCTTGGTATTTTGTAGACCCGGTCAAGGGAACTACGATTATGTTCTAATCTAGGGTTAATGGATTGGGGTTTATGTATGCTTCGGCATGTATATATATATATATGTGTTGTAACACTAAAAGGAATATAATGAAAAATCAAGTTGCTCGTCCCGATTTGGGATCCAGGGGAAAATCTCTGTGTTTATCTGTTTTATGTTTTATGCTCTCGCTATTGTTTATTTTCTGTTATAAGATTTCTGTGTAGATAATTTCTATTCAGGGTTAAAACCTACAGTTGGGCCATTGTGTATTATCATGTGTTGTTGGTTACTACTGCTGACATATTGATTTATGGCTGATTTTTTGGGGAGGCTGATACATGTCTCTTATGTGATTTTATTGACATTATCTTGCTGCCATAAATAGGACATGTGATTGATTATATGATTTATGTACTTACACTATGACATTGTATGATACATATATTGATGAGATGATTGTTATGATAGCTATGCATCGGAGTCTCATTGTTGTATATTTCATGCATACTGTTAAGAGCCATGTTTGGCATTTGCTACTCGATTTAGCTATGTATTGGTTGTTAGTAGTGTTAGTATAGGCATGCATGTCATGTATACATAGGTTCCAACTCCCAGCAAAGTCAACACTAAACAATGCATACCAGAATTTAAACCTCCCCAGAATACATCGAATTCGGCTACAAAGCTTGGAAAATAGCCCAAATCCCTGGTCCCTTGTACAAACTAAAAACATGGAAATCCAATATATTTTCCCCACACAGAGGACTCACTACCAAGATTATCAATATCTAACCATAATAAAACACTAGAACCAAGGGAAAAAGATAATTACAACCAAAAATCTAATCTTTTCACTGTTGAGAGGGGAAGCCCTCCCTTGCAGCTTCCAACAAGATGGTGGCAGAAGTTGGCCTGTGCATAGTGGATTGCCTCCTTAATCGAGGCCATAAGAATCAATTTCCTTCAATAAATATGCAAATAGAAATTGTCCCTATAAGGATTAACAAGGTTGTATTTTCCCATCCTTACGAAATAATTTACAGAGTAACCCACTAACAACCATCTACATCTTAATTCCCTGTGCCAAACCCACACCACTCCCTCTATTTATGCATGCATATTGTTATTCCAAATTTCCTTTCTGAAACCAAAAAACACCATAAAGCAATACATAGGGAAATAGAAAATTACCCTCCCACCATAGCTCCTTCAGAAGAATCAGAGTAAAACTCAACTCTTCATGTTGGAAAGTCTCTCGTCATGCACCTTTAGAATATAAACCAACATCACCTTAGCACTGTTCGATGGTCGCTCACACAGCCAAAAATCACTTTCCACCTTCCCCTCTATCCAACTTTGCAGAAAATCCTTAACCAACATGTCGACAACTCTTCATTACATGTGAAGTGCCATGGGGGCGAGCTTGAAATCGAGAAAATTCACACAAGTTAGCTTATCATAAACCAGTTCAAATTCATCCACATCCAATACTCACCCGAGTGTCCAGTTAAGTTGTGCTTCACTTAAGTTAGAAATTGTGCAGTGCAACCATGTTTAAACCTTCTAAGGGACAGATTGTCATGTTCCCATGGTTTCTTGTACACTCGCATATTTATCATGGAGAGACATTCTTGAGTCATGTATGAATTGAGAGAGAGTCATGTGATTTATGTTTCAACCATATATGGGCTCATTGATGTACTTGTATAATAATGCATTATCATTTTGGTAGCCATGTAGTCGGCCCATGAATCCATATAGTTTGTTTCATATCATTTGGTTATAGTCATTGGTCCATGTGGATTAGTCTCTTGCATGTGGCAAGAATACGTTGACATTTATGTACATCAGGTTACATTTAGCCATGGAGATGCTTCAGTAGAGTATGGTTGGTCATATTGTTGTGACCTATCATCATGATTTGTTGCTACCATGTCTACATCAGAGAGATGTTGCTTCTAGAAAATTATTATTGTTGTTGGCATATGAGTTTTTTGTTGGTGGAGAGTACATTATGGAGAGAATATATGGAGATGTTTTATAGTTGGATGGATATATGTTGTTGTTTCTATGGAGTTTATTAGTGTTGTTTCTGCTAGTGGATCACATTATGTTTTTGCTGCTATGTGTTATTGTCTGCTAGTCCTGTCAATCACTAGTGATCAATTATGCTCTTACAAGGCTTTTGATAGGGTCCTACTTTAAATTTTTATGGTTCTAATAGGTTTCCAAATAAAAAATTGGTCACTGGTTAGTATGTATAGGAGTGTTACTACTCCTTTCATTTCATGTTTTGGTCATGCCATCACTCATTTTGAGGAGTCATCAATGAAATGCATTTATCAAAATCTCAGTCAACATCACCATGGTCATCATTCTGCTCATCATTCCATGTAGTGTCATCATTAGGTCATAGGGTAAAAATCATGAAAATATGTCATTTCACCATTAAATTCAGCATTGAAAGGAATAGTAATAGTGAAAAATCTTCAATAAAGGTTTCAAAAGTGTAATT
Organism: Pinus albicaulis; assembly: GCA_034641835.2. Lineage (NCBI taxonomy): Eukaryota > Viridiplantae > Streptophyta > Pinopsida > Pinales > Pinaceae > Pinus > Pinus albicaulis. The sequence goes on from CM076583.1 coordinate 22,154,862, forward strand.
TTATTTCTATCATGATGTGTTATGATTAAAAATTTTCCAAGGTTGCAGTTCATTATCAATGAAAATCATAAAGTGAAAGAACATGGTGGGGCCACTACACCACTATGAAGAAAGATTGATTTCCAAGCTATAAAAGACTAAAAGAGAATCCCATTTTCTCATTCCATATTCAAGGGACATCACTCCACCAAGAAAGCTCACATTTACCCTCAGAGCAGTAATTTATTGCCAGCAAAGAGCCACATTCCTTGTTGCGCTGCACTTTTCACTGGCAGTGTTGCACGTTTGCCAGGATTGTTGTGTTTTCTCCAAGGGAGCCAAATATTCATTTGTAGGGTTTTTATTCAGCAAAAAATGGTTCAAACATATATCCTACAATTAATTTAAACTCCTTGTCACCTCCTCTCATCAATTTTTCCACCGAAATCAGTTAAAACTCAGTGAATTACCTCTCTCAACATTTATGTTGTCTTTTTCATTTCTTGGCCAAGTTGTTGCATTGTTGTGGTAAAACCATAATTTTAAAGCTCTAATACCTTCCCCCACCTTCAATACATGACCCTTGACCCCTCCCTACACCTATATCCCTCATTTTCACTATTTTCCCACAAACCCTAGCCTAGACTACACTTTCCTAGGCTAGGAATGTTTTTTCCCCTTTCGACACCCTTCCCCTCACTCATTCCCTGAATTTTCACTTCTCCCTACACCCTAACATATATCCCTACCCCCCTAAAGTTTCCCAAAATTTTAGGAGACCCCTAACCCCTTCATCTCCCTTCATTCCTAAAACTTCCCAAATCCCTTGTTTTTCCATACACTAAACCTAATTCCCATTCCCATTGAGCTAGGGTTTGCTATGGATTCTGAAACCACTGAGAAGAAGAGGCACAAGGGAGGTCAAATCAGTAGGTATGAGCCCACTACAACACATGAGATCATGTCTTCAACCTTCCTTAAGAAATAATTTCAGGATGTTGGTTTCCTTGCATTTTTCTAAAAGGTTGAGGAATTAGGTTTTCATGACAAACTTAAAAGCACTTTTGCCACCAGTTTGAGGAGAGATAAAGTGACTATTGCAGGGTGGTGTTCACTCTTTCAACAGAGACCATTTCCACAGCTAAAAGGATTCCAAAAAATGGTTCAAGCGTATATACCTTGACATTGAAAGCTACAGAATGTATTTGAAACCAACATACAAAGCAACTCCAACACACATCTTTCCATTCAGACAGTTTCTGGACAAGTATGCCCTCTCATGAAATTGATCATGAAATATTTTACATGTTGTTAGTGTCAGTATTTTCATTCTATCACCAGTGATCAAATGGACTCTTATCATGTCTTGTTAGGGTCCCAAAGTCAATTTTTTATCATTTCATTAAGTCTTCAAGAAAAAATTTGGTCACTTGGCATTAGGTCTAAGACTGTTTTCACTCTCTCCAAAATTTTAAATTGTTGGTTCATGTCATCAAAGAAGTTGAGTGCATCATCATTCAGATTTTTTCATCATCATTTCAGTCATCTCCATCATGATTCCATTCAGTTAAGAGTCTACATTAGGTCATGAGGGTTTCAAGGTCACCAAACTGCCATTTCATGCATAAAATCCAGCAATATGAGGAGTGGTAATAGGAAAGTATCTTCAATAAACTTTGATTTCAAATGTATTTTATGTTTTTATATGTAATAATGTTTCTAAGGTTCCAAAATTGCAAAAATATCCTAAAGTTCAAAAGGCTAAAAGAAAAGATGAATTGGTGAGGTGGGTTGTCCTACCTCATTAATTACTATGACATCAAAAGCAAATCATAAAAGCTTATGGAGGAGCTCAATTAAACTCATTTTTACTCTACATGTCTTTAGATCCCCTTGGCATCACTTTGCAAATTAAGAGAAGGTGAAATTTGTGAGAAAGGGAGGGATTTTTCTGCGACCCATCTGCCAAGCGTGATCCTTTTCGCGACCTTTCTTTCGAGTGTGACCCTTTGGCGACCCTTCTACGGGCGCAATCCTTTTGTGACCCTTCTATGACCCTTTCACGACCCTTCTGCAGATTTTCCAGGGTTTTGAAATACAGAGTTTCTTCATGGTTTCAGGGTGAAATTCAGAGTTTTGCTATCTTCCAAATATTTTTCAAAGATCCATAAAGCTTCTACAAATAGTAAGTGATAATCTACACCATATTTTCAAGCAATTTCATCAAGGATAAAGTGGTTTCTTTTCAGGGTTTTCTCCAACAAAATTTTCAGCAGTTTTCATTCTCCTTTGTTTTAGTGAATAACCCTATCTTTCACTCACCTACACTATCACCTATCCTCCATGAAAACCCTAGCCTACACACTTCCTATGACTCACTACTTATTTACCATTGATTTCATAAAACCCTAGTCTTCTACTACGTTTTCATTGCAAGAAATGGAAAAATCCTCAATTACCCATATTCATTTCACTAAATAGATTTATCGTTTTAACAATCATACTTCACCCTCCCTCCTCAAACCTTTGAGGAAACTCCCATGTCATTATTATACTAAAATTTTCTTTCAAATCACCGTGTCCTTGTCATTTAAACCCTAAAATCCATATTTTACATCAAGATCATCTTGCTAGAGTCTATCCTTTAACAAATTTCATGGAGAGTGAAAATAAAGTGCACAAGGGAGGATATCATTCAAGATTTGAGCCAAGTAGTCTTAGTGAAATCAATGCTTCTCCATTTGTTAAAAGATGTTTTAGAAATGCTGGTTGTATGAAGTTTTTTGAGATGATCACAGAGGTTGGATTTTATGTTCCTTTGACCAACCTCTTTGCCCAAAATTTTCACATAGACATAGTTGGCATAAGAGCTGTAGAGTTCAGTGTTTCAGCAGACATCATTTCTTTAGCCAGAAGTATTCCAAATCAGGGTGAAAATTGGTTCAAGGGCATGGAGTTACAACTTAATGACTGTAAAATGTTGCTAACACCTAATATCAGAGATGATCCTAAGCATGTTTTTCCTTTCATATTTCTCCTTAACAAGTATGCCCCTTTAATGAAGCTCATTATGAAATATTTTACGTGTTGTTTTATCTCAAGAAAAAATCCCTTGGCCGTGGTAAGGAATCAGTGCTTAAAACATTTTATAAATGTATGTCACAATTACGATATCAAATGGCCTCTGTTTAACACATTTGGAATTTAATTACTTAATACCCTCAATAATATGATATAATGAAAGCCTTCACAATGCCATAAACTGCTAATACTTGAATGAAATGAAAAGAAGAAATGTAAGAGAAACTCAAAATGATATGTTGAGAAATAGAATCTATCACTTTTAAGTTTAAGAGGAAATCATGGAGAGACAGGAAAATCGAAATAATATGATGTAAACACAGAATCTATTACTTTAAAGTTTCATTAGGAGTTTGTGAAAAGAGAAGAGATGAAGTGGAGTGCAAATTAAGGTGATTTAAATCTTACTCACAGATGTAATTAAGAGATCGGCTGCTACATTACTTCACTTCATTCAAAGAGGAATAAACACAGCGAAATTGGAAAGACATATCAAAATCAACAGGTGCAGGAAACTTGATCTTCTTTCATTAATTTCTCAGAAAATTCAGTACCAAATTAACAGTCATCCAGAGGTCCAAAACTCGGAACCCTTTTTCTTTATTTCTATCTACTTAAATACATCAAAGTAGTTCATAACTACTGAACTTCTTGAAACTATTCGACTACCTAAACTGTTAAGATTACTTATGCAATCATACAGAGAAAAAAAATAAAAACTGGAAATATTGTTCGTTTTGTTGCATCTGATGTTGTTGATGCATCCTCACGAAGTGCCAAGGTGTCCTTTCTGGTTATGATGCAGCAGCTGCAAAGTTCTGTAACGACACCTTGGTGCCCGACTTGACCCAGTTGTCATGCTTCCCACAGTGCCACTATAGATTCTTCTGCCTGACTCTATCTATGCCTGTTTATTCATTGGTTGCCCCTTTGAATTTCCTTATCGCATACACGATTGAAAATTTATACAAACCCTGCAGACCTATGTTTTATGGGCCCACACACGACCTAACCAATCATAAGCAATCACACTCCACAACTTATTCGATACCGCACATCAGCAACTATAACAAATAGCTTAAATGGTAAGCAATAATAATGCTGATGTGCGAAACCGCTCAATTTTCAATTTAACCTCCACCGCTGCTCTGTGCCCCAATCCAACGATCCCATTGTACTATCTCACACCGCCATCTCCCTTTTTTTACATCTCAACCAAAATAATTTACCTTACGAAGACTTAATGCTAAACTCTAAACTTGCCAATGTGCGATATGCATTGAATCGTTGTGCCAACACGTGGTTCCTCCCTTTATCGCATTGTAAGTTTCGCTTCTTACCACATCACAAGTTATTTTGTTTAACTTATGAAGTCCTTAATGCATAAAATAAATAATCGCTGATGTGAAATCGCGCTATGCCGACACGTGTCCACTTCGCAACTTTTCAAACTTAACTTTGCGATGCAACTTGGTCCGTCCATCTCTCACTTTAATTTTGTGATTTAATCCTCACCTTCAGATCACCTCCTTTGGGAATCTTCTAAAGGTTTTCTGCCTTAACCGATTTCTCTGCTCTTCAGTTTTCAGTACTCTACAACTCCATCTTCTCCATGCTACTCCCTGCGATAGTTCATTCAATGAACTCGTGCAAATCCATCTTTCTCCACGATGTTAAAACCCTCCTGGGCTTTATTCTAGTTATACAATCCTTCGACCTACCTTCACATCTCTTCAAAAAATGTTAATGTACCAACATATAAATCAAAATTCTTCTTCAACATATAAACTTTTAAATTTTATAACATATATGATTTTTTGGTGTTTTGAAATTTTTTTCAAAGGAAAATGAAAATGAGCCACAACATGTGTGAAGGGATATTTTCTAGATTATACAGGTATCATGTTAGGTTTCTTATGCACTTCACCTCTACAACAACACTTAATTTTTCCAACTTTCTGTTTAGAAGTGTGGTGAAGATGACTGCAAATATTAAGACCAGGGGAAAGCCTCATATCACCAATCTATTTCACCATATCCTAATCAATATTTTGGTTATGCATTATCTTTCAGCCAATAAAATCACCTGGAAAACCTTCTTGGATAAAATAATAACTTCTCTTCATATTAGTCCATCTGTTTCTCCTAACAAAACAAAACCATCAGGGTCAATGTCTACATAGCCAATGGAGCTTGGCTCATCAAGAAAACATGCTAAGTTTTGAAAGAGGCTAAGGCCTAAGGTTACTCTCACCTATCAGAGAGGCAAGAAGCTTGTGTTTTCTCCTTAGAAAGAGGAAGGGGCCAAGCCTATTTCATTACAGGGATGACCATCAACATTGCATGAGACATCCATGCATGATGAGTAGGAACATGAATTTTGATTTGGTTGAATTGGAGGACCATGATGACCATGAAAACTTGTAGAGAGAAATCAAAGACAAGGATGCTCAAATAAAAGAGCTCCAAGATAACTCAGCAAGGGCTCATTTTATCATTTCTTTTCTTGAGCAGGAAAATAGTCAATTGAAGACAAATCAATTGATTTTGGAGAAGAGGTTGTTTGAAGCAAAAAAAAATGAAAGGGGAAAAACAATGGCTGAACATGATGAACATGAACACCAAGTGAAGAGGGATATACCAAGAACTATGTGTCTCAAGAAGGCACTGCATAAAGACAAATAACAAAACCTTGCAGATGAGCAACTCACTTTTAAGGAGAGGATGGCTAAAGATATAAATGAAGAAAAGGATTTTTGGCTTGAGAAGGTTAAAATTCACTTGGAAAAGATCTTGGATAATAAAAAAAGGGATAATAAGATCCACAAATTCTTAATTTCCCACCACCAAACAAGAAATCAGATTGCACAAGTCAAAATTGAGCAATTGAAAAGAAAAATGCAAGAGGTCCAAGACAAGCAATGGGAGTCAAGAAAAAGGGGTAAAGGAGTAAAATTAGTGGCTGAAGCATCCTTTTATGTTTATCCTATCATCCATATCAGTAAAGGAACAAATTTTGAAAATTTTGGAGAACTTTTCAATTTTTTGAAAAGTTTGCAGAAATGACACACAGAAGCGCCACGCAGAAGCGTGACCCTTTTTCCCTGGGCATCCAAATGAGCTATTTTCCACATGCATGGATAGATATTGATGATAAAATTCCATATATAGAGTTTTGTTTCCATAAAAACTTCTATTTTTGATGAAAAAATCAGAAAACCTCACCATTTTCATGCTTCTACCACTAAATCTGGATTGGTGTGATGCTTCTGAGTGAGGTGGAAAAATCAGGTTTTGGAGGCCTTCCCATGGGTATGTTTTGTAACTTGATGGCCTATTGGAAGGTAGACACGTGGGGCTACTTGACCCAGCTTTAAAAATGCAGTTTTGACTCCTAAAATTCAGCTAAAATCTCCTCTCAACTGGTGTGACACTTATGTGACCCTTCTCCTAATTTCTTGTTTTGGTGCATGCTGGTGCGACCCATCTGGTCTAAAAATATTTTTGAGAATTGAATGATAGTGGATTCTACATCTTGTAATTAATTAGGTTTATTTTAATCTTCTTATTTTGTTTTTCCCTCACTATATGAGGACATTTGTAATTAATGAGGAGATAAGCTCTCTTAAACTTTGTCTAAAATCATGGAAACTGTTTCAACTATCCTAGTCTTTAGGTGAGGACTCATCAAAGGAATTTATGATGAGCCTTGAATAGTATTTTCAACCTGATGAGCTTTCCTATGTTGTATTTTCCTATATGAGAGAGTTTCTAATCATTTCCAAAGGTTGGATGATGTGCAATTAATCTTGGAACACTAGTGTATGTTGTGATTTTTGGCAGGAACTGATAGACAAAGTTTGCAGCTATTGTGGTGGGATTCGTGTGGTATGTGTTTTAGCAATTTTTCTTCTTCTGTTATCATATTTTTGAATGTATTGTACCTTCCACCTTCATTTCCATGTCTTATGTAATTGAGTTATAAGTTCGATAAGTAGAATTCATTGATTCCATGCTCTATTTTGGAGAAGATTTCACATTTATGTTCATTTTCTTCTGATATAAACAAATTAATGATTTTCATGCTCATTTTTAAACCCTATCAATCCATCGTTTTCCCTAAAGACCTTTAAAATGTTAAAGTGTGTGCCTACCTTTCCCCATTACATCTCTACAAATCTGATTTTCAGAGCCCTAACCTAGTTTTTCCTAGACCTAATTCACCATCCAGCACAAAATCCAAATCAAACAAACCCTAGAGCGTGTTATACCTAGCCTAATATATTTGATGATCCAGTAAAATTTGTTGTGAATCTCATTGAGAGAGCCCTCTTAGCCTAGTAGGGATAGCTACTAGGTCAAAGTGGTTTGTGGTTACCTTTTCTGGTCTCCTTCTCAGCCTTCATATAACCAGTGTAGTGCTTGTTATAGCATCATTTTTCACCCTCATATGATTCATGATTGTCTCTTTGGCCCTTGGCACCCATTCCCACAAACTTGAATAAAAGTTCATAAAAAACAATGTTTCAAATCCCATACGTGGGTATGCCTAGACTTTTCCGCGTGTATACACGAGTCCAGAGATACTTTTCCGTGTATGCCATTAAAATCATTAAAAAATATATAAAAATCCCTATTTTCGAGGCTGGGTTGATGGTTATTCCAATAATTCAACCACCCCAGCCCGTGGCCAACTATTTCCAACTGATTGAAACTACTTTGAGGGAGTATAAAAACCCCTCACATGCATGGCCTAAGGGAGAGAGAAAATTATAGACATTATACTCTGTTGGAGCCCCAATTCAAGTCTGATTTCCCGTGCCTCCTGCACTTCCCAGATTTTTACAGGAAACCCTTGTTTCCTGGAGATTTTCATCAGCTTATATGTCATCTCATGTGCACAAGTCTTGAAAGTATCCTAGCGAGGCAAGGGTGGGACGGATCCGGACGATGGTTTGTTCGAAGATCGTGGAAGGATTCAGGTGATCTCTCCACCTTTCTATTATTGTACATGCTGTTCGTAATGAAGAAGAATCATCTTGTTCCTGAATTCACGTGTTAATATCTGCTTGCATCTGTGAAAAGATTGTTATTTAAGCATTTATTATTGTTTATATGATGTTTCACATGGATTACACTGACATTTAGAAGAGATATATGCTGTACAACTAGATTTCCGTGCAAGTTTATTCTTGGTTTTCAGGTTGAAGAGGAAGAAGGGTTGCTGGGGGTTTGGATCCCATGGGATCTACATCAAACGTAGGACCTATAGGTGATTTCTACAATCGACGTTATCTAGCTTTTAGCATACAAGTTTGGTTGTGTGAGTCCTTCTTGAATAGCATGCCCTGATCTGTGGAGGTTTTAGACCCAACGACCTCTAGGGAGTTATTTCCCGAAACAGAATTGGCGAATCCACTGGGAATCGCATTCTTGTGATTCCCCTGTTGGGTGGTTTCAGTTTTTTTAAAGGTTTCCGACAATTTTAATCATTATTTCCAGTCCAGTTAGTTTTTTCTTAGTCAGACTAAAGACCTGGTTCTTTAGCCAGGCTTGATCATTTTTGTTTTTCATTATTTACCTTTTCATGCGCTAGTTTTTCTCTACACAGACGCATATACACGCAAGTTTTGTTAAAGGAAGTCGCGTATACGCGTGTTTCCTTTGACGAAGTCGCGTATGCATGCTTGTTTCAAAACTGCTAAGTAGCGTATGCCTAGGCAAATTTTGAAATTTTTGATTTCTTGAATTTTTGGTCTTGTCTGCCTGTGGAGACCTATTCCTGCAGTGTCCTTTTAGTCTCTGGATTGTGTTGAAAGTGGTTATTGGTCTTTTTCTCTCTTGTTTGGTTGAAGACTGGCTCATTTGGAAAATATTGTTTTTTAGTGCTTGCATCTCTGGTTTGAGTACCAAGATCTCTTTTTGGGGATTCTTGGTTGTTCTGCTTAATCAGGACAGAGAGCTTCTGCTCATATGCTCTTTCCTCAATTTATGTCTTGCTTTTCACTTTAATTTTTGCCTGGTTTTCGGTTGGTTTTCTTGATTTCATGTGGCTAGGTCTTGTTGCAATTTTTGAAGAGTCATTTTTGGTTCTTTGAAGTTTTGTTTGCTCCAAGATTGTGCTATTCTTCTGGGCTGAGTTACTGAGTTTCTTGTCTTCCTTTTGCTCGTATAGATCTTGCTACTAAATGGCACTATAAGATTTAGAGCATTATTTTTGGAGTTTTGCTTGAAATTCAGAGATTGTTTGGCTTGGTAATTGGATAGTTTTCTTGGTCTCTTTGAAGTCTTTTTTTACAAAATTCAAAAAGCTCAAAAACATTTTGTTTTGGTTTCTTTTCATCTTTTGAAGCCTTGTTGAGATTTCTTACCTCCGGTTTTCTGACTTGATTTGAGAAGGGAATTTTTTGGTTTCTTTCTCTTATTTCGAGCATATTTTGGTGTCTTTATGCTGAGAGTTTCTGATTTGGGAACTAGCTTTGTGGACTACCAGAAAAGTGATAGAAATAGGGGATTCTTGGAAATTTCTCTTTGCTTTGTTAGATTTTGCATCTTAGAATTGGCATGCTCTTAGTAATTTGCATTAGGTTCACTTGAACATTTGTAGTCTTTTTCATAAATTTTGCGAGTGTGAGGTTTGATATCTGAAAAGAAAAAATAGTCTCGTAGAACCCGTGTAGAAATTTCTTTTCATCAAAAGGCAATTACTGCATCTGCATGTAGTTTGGTTTTCATTAATTTCTTTTCTGCGTCATAAAACATCACGAGTTTCATTTCCATATTCCCTTGACTTAATATAACAGCCAACTAAAATAAGCGCAATAATTTAAAAACAACTAGCAAGTTTTTTATTAAGTGTCATACATCAACTAGCTAGGTTGTAGGGCCTTGGATTAGGTGAGTGGAGAGTTAACTCTCCAAGGCCACTCAAAATAAAACATAGAAGTTTATTAAATGAGCGAAATCCAACTTTGTTAGGTGGACCGGGAAAGCTCTCCTCCAGAGAGTCAAGCGCGAGGGGAAGTGAAGGTTGAGACGAAAGATACCCCCTCTCTGATTTACTGGATCTTTCCTTAAGACCATTCCGCCCGGCTACTGACACGGATTGGTGCCCATAGTTGTCATTCCTAGGTTCCACACAGGTGACTGCGGGGGGGAATACCCGTGGTACTTGAGCCAGACGTCGTATCACTTCTAGGAGTACTTCTGGAGGGTGCCCCGGCGAAGCTTGGGTACTTTCATCGGCAAAGGCTGTTGTTAGGAGGTCGGCGTAACTATTTCTGTTACCTTCGCTAGTAGGCCTAGGCCGTAATTATCCCAGACTACTTTCGGGAGGTCCTATTTTTTGATTTCTCGTATTTTGGTGTCCGGTCCTAATCACCCGGAGAAGAAATACCTGAAGGTTGCTTGCTTGGTTGCATCTTAGGGATTTTTTGTTGTTGTTGTGAGTGCTCTTTGCTCCTAGCTTGCCTAGCTTTATAATTTTTTGAGTCTAATTAATCTATTAAAGTAGCTGATCAAGCGCCTCGTCGATTGAGGAGAGTTCGGGGGTTATCTCCCGAAACTATTGAGCCTTCTTCAAGAAGACGTAGGAGTAATATAGCAGGTGAATATCACCCTGTGGTATCTGACGTGGTGGAGAGAGATCCTCCACAAGGGCTTGAAGGTTTTGTAGTTGATTCCGATGTTGGTTCCGAGAGGAGCGCTCCGCTCACCTCGAGAGTCTTATTTCCGGGAGAAGAAGAAGTAGAAGTAGAGGAAGTATCTCAGTTCTCTGAATCACTTCCATCTCCTCTTCCTCCTGATTATCCGTTTGTTGTTGAGTACATCGGACCTGAGTTAGAAAGACCAGAAAGTCCTTATCCATATTATTCATACCTTTCGATGGCCACGACTGGGAACGCGGCTTCAGCTGTGAGTGCTATAGGCATTCAGACTCCTGCTTCTGTAGAAGGAGGAGGCACAATTGCTATATCTATGATTGCTTCTAGTACTGTTGTGTTTGGCTCTGGTTTCACCCAAGCACAAGCTCCTCAATATGGTCCCTTTTGTTTTGGAATGCCCACTAGTGGGATTCCTTCATTTTCCTTTTCCGCTGTTGCAATTGCGTCTGCACCCATGTCTTCCATGGCTATTGGGTCAGCTTCTTTTCAAGGGTTCCCCTTCGGAACTGGGCATATTCCTAGTTCAAATCCTTCCTTAGGGTCTTTTCCTTTTACTTCTCAGACTCAGATTTTTAACCCTTGGTCTGGGGGTCAGAGTTCGACTACCTTTACAGGTTGGAACCCTGTATTTACAGCAGTGGGGGCAGGGAATCAGTTCTTCGCTGGTCAACAAGGGAATGCTTCTTTCCCTTCGTCAAGTGCTTATCAAAATTTTTCCCCTCTTTCTAATGCTTGGAACCCCTATCAGGGGCTTTCCTCTTCATTCATTACTTCGAGGGGGGGGAACTGGTCCAATCTTTGGTAACTCTACGTTGGGAGGGGGTCCTTCTCCAAATGCTGGGTCCTATGGTCCAACATTTTCTATGAGTTCTTTCTGGAAAACTGGTGCCTCATCAAATCCAGGTTACTCTTTTCAGAATGTTGGGAATTCATTCCACCAAGGATGGAATCCTCAGGCTCCTCCTCGTTTACCTTTTCTGGCAACGTTGAACTTGCCAGATTTGTCAAAATTGACGAATGATCCGATCCGATATAGTCCGGGGTGGCCTCCGGTTCCTACTAAACTACCTTCGGACATTCCAAAGTTTGAAGGCAAGAATCGAGAGGACCCGGCTGACCATATCACCACTTTCCATTTATGGTGTTCATCTAACTCTCTGATCGAGGATTCGATTAGGTTGAGGTTGTTTCAACGCACCTTGACTAGAAACGCTGCCAAGTGGTATATTGAGTTAACTGGGGGAAGTTTTGCTACTTTTGGAGATCTGGCTACGACATTTCTGAATCATTTCCAGTTGCCTGTCCGTTATGATGCTGGGATTGAACTCCTAGCTAATTTTAAGCAGGACGACACAACCCACATTTCTGACCATATTCAAGAATGGAAGAGAAGGAAGAGGCTTATTAAAGCTCATATTCCGGGAGAATTTATTTTGGAATGGTTTTTGAAATCCCTGCAGTCAGATATTTCTAAGGATGTATCCCTCTCAGGGGTATTTTCTGAGGAGCAGGCTATTTTTAGGGCCCAACATCTTGAATTGATATATTCTCAGTCTGGTGTCCTTCATAAATATTTGCCTAATGCTCCTCGCTCCAAATTAGATGTATCCAAGACTAAACCTGGCCCTCATGGTGATGGAATTATTGGGTCGATCAATAGTGGTGTAGCTAACCTACTTAGTCAATTGCAACAGTTTTCTATGCAATCTTCTCCTTCTGGTCAGGTTGTGCCTGTTGAGTCATCGCCTTCTCAATCTTTGTCGATAAATGTCGTTCAAACTTCCGACCCCAGAGGAAATCAACAATCCGAAGGGAAGAAGAAGGGAAGGAATAATAATAAGAAAAAGGGCAAGAATGGGAAGGGTAATGCAAATAAATCCAACGAGCATGTTGGTGAGGGTCCAAAGGATAAAAAGAAAGTGAAGTTTCCATGCAAGTTATGTGCCGGAGATCATCTTACTCACCTTTGCCCTAAAATTCAGGATGCACAGCGCTTGTTAGCTCAACAAGGTTCTTCTAGTTCCCAGGCTGTGTTGACAAACCCTTTTCCCCAAGGGCAACAACTAGTTGTTGGCGCGAATCAAAATACTGGGGCTTCCTCTGGGGGCACCCAGGAAGGGGAAACTCCGTCAAAAATATACACGATGAGTGCTCATGTGGACATCGCTACAAGATCCCGTGATTATGGCGAAGATGAGTCTTCGAAAGCCAAGGGTGCTTCCGATGGTACTGAGTCGCTTCATATCACGAGGCCTACTGTTGAGCCTATACCTCGGATGCCAAAAACATCTACTAAGCGTACGACGATTAATCCAAACGCCAGGGCTGCCTAGAACTACTCTATTGTGGAAGATCTAGCACAGATTCCTTGTGCCATGTCGGCTCTAGAGGTGCTCCAGTCTTGTCCAGCTCAGCGCAGTGCTCTGCTCACTGCTATTGGGGTTGTCGATCCAAAGAACTCTCTTGTGATTACATTCGATATGTCTAATTTTAAAAAGAGACTCTCCCATCACATGGCTTTCCATATCAAATCGTCGTTTCGGAAATTCAATATCTTTCGAACGGTCATTGATGAGGGTGCTTCCACATGTGTGATGTCTCTCGCATGCTGGAAGGGAATTGGATCTCCCGCAGCTATTCGATCTGCTACTCTTCTGACTGCGTTTGATGGTCATTCTCACAGACCGCATGGTATTGAGATAGTTGATGCAAGCTTGGACTGCAACCTTCTGTTGGGGCGGAATTGGATTTATGAGATGGATGCCATTGCATCCTCATTATTTTTGGTTATTTGTTTCCCTCACGAAGGGAGGATTGTTACAGTGGATCAACTGGACTGTTCCCCTGTAGACCCAAATGCATCTACTGACTCAACTATTCCAAAGTTGGATAATGCCAAGCCGCTTGTTGAGAGTTTAGGGGTTGGAATGTATTCTTCTTTGATGGGTAATTTTGATATTCCACTTCCTACTGTTCATATAAATGCAATTTCATCCTCCAGGGCTCCTATTCGAAGAGAGTTCTTCAGAACTCATTATTTTTCGGATCCTTGGACCTTACCTTCCCCTACCTCCACATTAGCGGAAGGTCAAGTGGGTGGAATGGCATTTCCCATGTCTGCAGCTGAGATTGCTTATCAATCTATTGTTGACTCTGCAGAGTCCATTCCATCTCCTCTTTCTCCGGAAGAGTTGGATGGCGATGTGGCTCCGGTTTGGACACTTAGTTCTTCTTCCGCCCAGGATTGCCTTGATACCACTCTTCCATCTGAAGAGGCCATCCTGGAAGTTATGACTGGTATAGATAGACCGTGGGATGATTTGCATCATTGGTATTACTTTTTACCTGATTTAAGCGAAGTTGAATCAAGTTTTCCAAGTCCTTTGTCTCCTGGTCCTGTTCGCCCAGTCCTGAACCCTTTAGCACCAACATAGGTATATGCTGAAGGGAACATGGCTGTGATTTCTCCAACTATCCCGGTGAACATTTCCAGGGATCCCAATGTTATAGAGAATGTATTCATCGGAGCTGAATGTTCCCCTGAAGAGATTCAGATTTATACCGATCTCTTTAAAGAGTTTAGGGGTGTGTTCGCTTGGTATTATGAGGAAATGCCTAGTATAGATCCATCTATTGTCCAGCATGAGATCAAGACTTATGAAAACGCTAAGCCTGTGAGGCAAAAGCTTCGTCCGGTCAATCCTAGGAAGGCTGCAGCTATCAAAGCCGAGGTGGAGAAGCTGCTCAAGGCGGGATTTATTTTCCCTATTCCTTTGACAAAGTGGGTTTTGAATCCTGTTCCCGTGGATAAAAAACAAGGAACAATTCGAGTTTGCAGTGATTTCAGAGACCTTAATAAAGCATGTCCGAAAGATAATTACCCCACACCATTTATAGATCATATTATTGATGAGTGTGCCGGTAATGAGATTTTCTCCTTCATGGACGGTTTCTCTGGATACAATCAGATTACTATTCGTCCTGAAGATCAACATAAGACTGCCTTTATTTGTCCCTGGGGTACTTTTTCTTACAAGAAGATGCCTTTTGGTCTTAAAAATGCTGGGGCTATGTTTCAGCGGGCCATGTCATATTCCTTCCACGATATCAAACATATTATTGAGGTGTATTTGGATGATTTAGCTACTCGTTCTCGAAAGAGAATTGATCATCCTGATCACCTCCGTCAAGTATTTGAATGATGTTGTTTCTACAAGATTAGGTTGAATCCGAACAAGTGTGTTTTCGCGGTTACATCCGGTCGGTTATTGGGATTCATAGTGTCTTTGGAAGGGATTAGGGTAGATCCCTTCAAGGTTGAGGCAATACTTTGGTTGCCTCCCCCGTCGTCTATTCGTCAACTTCAAAGTCTACAAGGAAAAGCTAATTTCCTTCAGAGATTTATCGTAAATTATGTTGAAGTTACCAAAGGATTTATGAGATTGTTGAAGAAGGGAGTTCCATTCTTTTGGCACGACTTCGCTCAGTGCTCATTCAATGCTTTGAAAAAAACATTGACCTCTGCTCCTTTATTGAGTCCACCTGATTATATCAGGGATTTCCTTTTGTATCTTGCAGCAGCATAATCTACCATTGGTATGGTTCTGGTTCAGGAGGATGGTGCTCTTGCTGAGCATGTTATATACTATCTTAGTCGAGGATTGGTAGGGCCTGAACTCCGGTATACTCCAATAGAGAAGCTAGCTTTAACAGCTGTTCATGCTGTACAACGACTCAGACATTATATTCTTCTACGAAAAACTTATGTTTTGGTAGCAGCCAATCCATTTCAGTTTGTTCTCAGTAGGCGAGTGATTGGGGGCAAATACAATAGATGGATTGTGATTTTGCAGGAATTTTATCTTGAGTTTATGTCTGCCAATTCCAAGAAATCATTGGTTTTCGCGGAATTAATCTCTGAGTTTCCCTGTGGAGAAGAGATAGTCTATGAGGAATCCTTCCCAGATGAACATTTGTTTCTCATCTCTCCACAGGATCCTTGGTATGGAGATATCATTGTGTATATTCAGACTGCAAATTTTCCCTCTACTTTTTCGAAAGATGAGCGCCGTAAGTTGCGTCACTTGGCTAAAAATTACTTGATTATTGGTGATGCTCTATACTGTCAAGGGGTTGATTCAATCCTGAGACATTGCTTAACTCTCGAAGAAGCTGAGGCTGTGCTGAATGATTTCCACAGTGGAGCTTCTGGTGGTCATTTATCTGGGCTTGCTATAGCCCAAAAAATCTTGCGTGTTGGATGCTTTTGGCCTTCAATTTTCAAAGATTGAATGGAGTTGGTCAAAAAGTGTCATCCGTGTCAAGTCTATACTCAAAAAATGCACATTCATCCAGCTCCACTTTTTCCAGTCATTACTATCGGTCCCTTTACAAAGTGGGGTATTGATTATACTACTTGTAACCCGCCCTCGGCTAAAGGTCACAAGTACATTATTGTAGCAAGATTAGCAAGAGATCACTTATTTAAGTGGCCCAGGCTCACTTTTGGGGGAATGACAGAGGACAATAGCTCTTTTTCTTCAAACTGTGTTATTTTTCTCGTTTTGGTATTCCTAGAGAGATTGTTACCGTATCAAGTAGTAAATATTTTAATAGTATGGATGGCTGAATTGCTCAGTTTCCTAGACATTCATCTCCGTATTATCCTCAGGCCAATGGGAAAGTAGAAGCCGTGAACAAATCCTTGAAGACTATTCTTCAAAGGACAATTAATAAAGCTCGATCCAACTGGCATATCATGCTGTATCCTACACTTTGGGCATACAGGACGTTAGTGAAAACTGCAACTGGATTTACTCCGTTTCAACTAGTTTACAGGTTGGAATCCATATTTCCCATTGAATGTGAGATTCCTTCTCTTAAGTTAGATGTTGAGCTTCTTCTTGACACTTCTAGTCTTGAAGAATGTCTCCTTCATCTGGCACATCTTGATGAGCAGCGTCGAGATGCCGCAACGATGAATGAGGCGCATAAGAAACGAGTCAAAGTTCAGTACGATAAGGCGATAAAACCTAGGGTTTTCTTCGAAGGCGACCTTGTTTTGGTCTATGCCCAAGAGAAGGATGCCCTGGGTGTAGGAAAGTTTAAATCTATGTGGTATGGCCCCTTCATTGTTAAACAAGTCCTTAAAAAAGGAGCGTATGCCTTGGTTGATTTTGAAGGAAATGTGTTGGCGGAGCCCAGAAATGGGCTCTATTTGACAAGGTATTATGCCTAGGCTTCAGCCTGGAATTTTGCTTTTGTATATAGTTAGTTTTTTTTTGTACATATCTGTTTTTTTGGTCTTTGATGTGATGGTGATGTTTTTGATCTGCTTTGGCAAAAGCTGTGTTTAATGTCAGAGTTTGATATGGTTTTACATGGTGGAGGTAGACACACCTAACTTTATTTCCAGCAGTTTGGTGCTTCATCATCCATCCCACACTGTTAGTATCAAGAGGAATTCGCATTAATGTCCGTTTCCACAATATAAATTGTAGTATTAATCGTAATTAATATTTATCTACTCAGAGGAAATATCTTGGGTGTTGATTCGTTGGTAGTTTCTTTGACTCCCAAATTGGTGTTATACATCATCACTAATTAATTGATCCATTTTACTCCTAGCTAGTTTGAGAACGTTGTTACAAAGATCATTTCAATTTTTAACTTTCATTCATATTCCTCAAGTAGACAATTGGATGGAAGACTCATTAGCTAATCAAGCAATTGATTGGCATATTAATCATTCCATTCATTAAATTTAATCATAAAAAACATCATGCATTTTTATACATTTGTCACATCACATCAAAAATCACTGTATATATATATCATCAGAGTGTTCAAAAAACTACACAAAATTTGGATCCATAAGTCATACAAAAATTTAGGGCTTATGCTTGATCATGTTCAGTATCAAAAAATATACAGTCATCCGGTTATCACATCTATCCCATTCTCAGGTCTCGCCAAAATCTGGCCCATAGAACACGATCGCATGGTGACTCGGCGGAATAGTCGCACCTATCACGTGGTACGCCCACTACCCGGGCTCGATGGATTTAGGCAGATTATTTTCTCATTGTACCAGTGGTATATCGCGAGTTAACCCTCCAAGTTCCTTTGTACGCATGGAGGGTCCCGTCTGATCTACAGACCGCCCGCCTCTCGCTGCGTTATGAAAGTCGTGGGTAGCTCCCAAGACCTGACCGGTCCACATCTCAGATCATGGTCATCACAGGTTGTAAGTCATTTTGAATCCAATCAAAACATGTTTTGTTTTCACCTTTTTTCACATATATTGAAAAAATCCAAAAAAATCATATAATTAAAAATTGCAATCTTACCGATTGTGCCCCATGCCGCGCCAGGTGGAAGGACGAGGTTTGGATCACTGCGGAAATCCATCCCGGCATAGGGGTAGTCCTCCACTGTGATGACTTGTTCTGCCCACCATTGGAAGAACTCGTCGTCCCAGGCGGTTCGGGGAACTTCACTTCCCCCCAGTCTCTTCATCAGGTCAGCCCATCGGGAAATTCTTGGGTCTCTTGGGCTATTGATGGAAGAGATCACTTTGGGTCGAAGCCCAGGAATCTTCTCAAAGAAGAATGTCGTCAAAATGGTTCCATACCCGAAATTCTTTGTCATATTTTTCCGGATAGAGGTCAGTTGTTGCTTCATGTTCATTAGTAGAGCTATGCACCAATCATATAGGTGAACTAGGCATTCTACTGCTATGCTCATCTGCGTCCTAGATGCCTGATGCAAGGAAGCAGATCCTGCTACCCTGCCGATGGTGAACAGGAGAATCTTCATGTGCAGCTCTCTTAAATATTTTATAGCAATCTGGGTCCCTACTTTCTTGGACCCTTCTACACAGTAGACGTGGACATAGTATCCATTGTAAGCCCTCCCAAAGGCTTACCGTGCAAATCTACTGGGTCTCCCCTCCGGGAGAGTCCAGTAATGAAGTAGATGTCTTCTACCTCTATGTGTATGGGAATTTGATCTATTATGAAGCAATTTTCCTCTGGTTCCCAGTAATTTACTAGCATTTCGAGCAACCGGACATTACTCTTCATATTTGGCATTTTGAAAAATTTGAGCAATCCACGATTTCGGAGGACATTGAGCGACTGTTGATCTTGCATTACTTCATTATCAATTGCGTTGTGCTCACATTCCCTACAAGAGATGGTCATCCTGAAAAAAATCATTAATTTGTTCATTAGAAATTCTTTTTTACATTTTGGGTTGCGCATACGCGACTTACCCTGTACACAGTCATGTATATACACGGCTTGGTCCATATGAACTGTATGTGCAAAGCCGTAAATTAAAACAAATATTTCTACGGTGAAATTTTCAAATTTTAACCCTATTAATGGACAAAATTGATAATAATGATGGATTGAGAGCTTACCTAACTAGTTTGGCGAAATTTGATAGCTGATTGCTCCTGTTTTGACGAAAGAGGGTTTTTCTCCAGAGCTCTTTTTCCCAAATCAGCAAGTAACAATGAACTAGATATGAGGTAACATGTGTATTTATGCCCAAAAACTAAAAAAAAATTGCAAAAATTTGTTATGCCTATTTTTTCAATCTATCTTACGTCACATAACCGCATGTTTCGGAAGTGCCCATTGGTATATTTTCGTGTACATTTTGGATGAAGTTGAGATTTTTCCTGCTGCTTTGATCCAAGGACGCGCTCAATATATGTGTATATGATCTTCACCGGCATATAGGTTAGGGAATTCACTTTCCGTTTCATTTTTTCATACTAGCCTCCATTTTGTTTACTTGCCATAGGGTCAATCCCATCATGTCATGAGTATTTAACCCATTTCACTCGCCGATTTTTTTAATCATGACTTGGTGGTAGAGCCATCCTTTACATGGGCTTCCTAGTTAGTTCCTCGCTAGCATTTTTCACCCATGCTACAATTCATATAGGCTCGAGAGTCCTCTTTAGTCCCGGCATGACTTATGTGTTGAAGCTTCATTCTTCTTCTTCTTCGTTATCTTTATTATGGCCTTTTACCTTAGAGGCTCCCATATGTTGTCGAGTTGTATTACTGCATTGCATATTGACTACTTGTTTATCCTGGCCTTTAATCGGCTTCATTTGGACTCATGTTTAAGCCCTCTTTTTACCATGTCTTTCTGTACAAGTTAAACATGCAATCACTTATCCTTTGCAACTTGACACCTTTACCCATGGATGGAACATTCCTTTGAGTGTCACTTACTAGTTTTCGCTACCTTGCATTGAGCATAGGATTGTTCCTATCCTAGGAACTAGTGCATCTGTTTACTGACACTCGTTCTATCCATTGTACAATAGGCATTCTTTTATTCTTTTTCAATATTTGAAATATGAAAAAGACAAAAAATCAAATATAACAAAGAGCTGAACGGATGTTACTGCAATTCATACAGTATATCACTACGCCTTGAACAAAGCAATATACACTTATATATTTCCTTCATTTGGGATGGTTTAGTTCTGACTCTAGTTCATCTTTTTCTCATTTTCTTACTGTCGCTCCATGCTCCGTTGGTTATCTCTTCCAATCATATGGAGAGTTTATGGCCTCCGCATACCGTACTTATGCAAAGGTCATTTAGGACATGGTCATCACGAGTCGTGATTTTGTTCAAGGGAAGCTCCAACCGGTAGTCGCCATTCTGGTGGTGTCTCTGACCTTGGCTATTTCGCCGCCTTCCCGGTTTTGTCAGTATCTTGTTCTATCACATCAAATGTTTTGGTCTTCTGCTCGTGCTGGTTTAAGAAGGTCTCCATTGACTTCTTACTGGCAGGTTTGTCTCTCATCGACTACGACATATTGCTCTGAGAGTAACCCTAGAGCCGCACCCTGGCCCTATTTCCATCATTGATAGGTGACCTTGTGCTCAGCATTTGATCATCATTATGGGTCTTTGACTGAGTGGTTTCTCCTATGTTCGACGTCAGCATACATTATCACACTTGGGATTCGTGCAGTACCTTGATTTCCATTTGACCCTATCGGTGGATATCTCGCCTCTGTGTTAGCTTTCATTATTGGTTGGTTCAGAGGGTTTCTTCTGTGCGCTAGCTTCATCTTGTGCATGTCAGAAACGTACTTCGGTTTGGTTCTGTCACTCTGCTTCATTCGATTCCTTCCAAATCTTGGCCTGCGGGTTACACTCGCGCTGGATTGATGTGGGATGCCTTAATGCCTTCCTTCCAGCAGATATTTTCCCATCGAATCCGACTCATTTCTCTGGGAATAAGGTCTAGAGTCTTTTGTCAGTACCTTAGGGTTTGCAGTCATCAGTGGCAGACTCTTCGCTATCGACAGTGGGGATTCATCATTGCCTCTTGATTGGTAGATTCTTCCAAGTGTTTGACTTCAACTCATTTATTCTCACTTGTTAGATTGTACTGGGGCACCTTGACACTCATTTTAATTATTGGTGGATTGTCTCGCGTTGGTTAACGGTATACATTATTGATCGGTAATCCAATGATTTCTCACATGGTCGACATCAGCTCATTTATTCCCATTGTGTAGAATTGTGCCATCAATATTGGTGAAGACCTCGGGTTGCATCAACATCTTTCGGTTCACTTTTGACAGTCCATTCAGTTTCTGCCAGTGATGCCGTCCATCCTTATATGTTGCAGTGTCAGTACAACAACATCCTATATGTTGGCTCCCGAGTTGCGTGATTGTACCATGAGTTCCACCCCTTATGATTTGGTACCTGGAGATTCAGTTACTTTTGTGATCAGACATCCATTTTCAGCACTATTGATCAGTTTGATATATGTGATACTTGGACATTGATTCCGACTTTTACTTTCGGGACGTGCTCAGTTGATTCATTGTGTACTTTCAGTTCAGCTAACTTGTATACATTTTGGATCCATTTTGTACTTTCTATATGGATATATTTTTGACTGAGCATGGGTATGCCTGCCTCAGACATGAGCTGACTCTCTATTTTCTTTCATTGGTTTTTGACAGGCTAAAATCTGGTGAAGTCCTCTCTTGTCCTCGTGAAGTTCTTTCTATGCACATAATACATTTCGGCCCTCATGTACCCCTTCTGACCTCATATATTAGGGGGCATCTGTTATAGCATCATTTTTCACCCTCATATGATTCATGATTGTCTCTTTGGCCTTGGGCACCCATTCCCATAGACTTGAATACAAGTTCATAAAAAACAGTGTTTCAAATCCCATACGCGGGTATGCTCAGACTTTTCCGCATGTATACGCGAGTCCAAAGATACTTTTCCGCGTATGCCATTAAAATCATTAAAAAATATATAAAAATACCTACTTTTGAGGCTGGGTTGATGGTTATTCTAGTAATTCAACCACCCCAGCCCATGGCCAACTATTTCCAACTGATTGAAACTAATTTTAGGGAGTATAAAAGCCCCTCACATGCATGGCCTAAGGGAGAGAGAAAATTATAGACATTATACTCTATTGGAGCCCCAATTCAAATCTGATTTCCCGTGCCTCCTGCACTTCCTAGATTTTTATAGGAAACCCTTGTTTCCTGGAGATGTTCATCAGCTTATATGTCATCTCGTGTGCACAAGTCTTGAAAGTATCCTAGTGAGGCAAGGGTGGGACGGATCCGGACAATGGTCTGTTCGAAGATCGTGGAAGGATTCAGGTGATCTCTCCACCTTTCTATTATTGTACATGTTGTTCGTAATGAAGAAGAACCATCTTGTTCCTGAATTCACGTGTTAATATCTGCTTGCATCTATGAAAATATTGTTATTTAAGCATTTATTATTGTTTATATGATGTTTCACATGGATTACATTGCCATTTAGAAGAGATATATGTTGTACAACTAGATTTCCGTGCACGTTTCTTCTTGGTTTTCAGGTTGAAGAGGAAGACGGGTTGTTGGGGGTTTGGACCCCGCAGGATCTACATCAAACGTAGGACCTATGGGTGAGTTCTACAATCGATGCTATCTAGATTTTAGCATACAAGTTTGGTTGTGTGAGTCCTTCTTGAATAGCATGCTCTGATCTGTGGAGGTTTTAGACCCAACGACCTCTAGGGAGTTATTTCCCGAAAAAGTGCTAACATCTTGACGCCATTGCTGGGAAAAAAAGTGACAGATATTCCCTGGGTGTACCATAATTTCATCGAATTCCAGGCCTGTGGGTGATAGGCCTTAGTCTTCGTGAAGGCTGATCTGAAAGCTGTAGAGAACCGAGTTGTGGAAACAAAGAACATTTTGGCTTCGAGAAGATACACTAGATCGAATCCAGATCCTCATCCAAATTCTCCAATTTAGGATCCAGAGAATATTGTTTGAAAGCAGAGATCCTAGCACTTAGAGTTTCAGTCGAATCCTTATTCATTGGTAAGATCTTCCTCATTACCAAAATGTTTTTTATCTCTTGAAGACATTCCTTTCTATTTGAAGTTTTAGTTGTCTCTATTTCGATCAAATTCAGAAATGTCACTGTATGAGATAGTATTTGACCCATTAAGACTATCTGAAGTAAAATCATTGTCTGAGGTATTTTTTTATTCCTTGAAACTTGAAGATAGTTTACTTTCCGAAGAATATAAACCCAAATCAGATTTTGATAGAAAATTCTCGAGTCAATTTGGTAATATTGAAAAATTAGCTAATCAACTTCAATACACTTCTGAAAAATCCATCATCCAATATCAGCAAGAGTCATTGTTCATTTTGACACAGTCCCAATCAGTTTTTGCCTCCTCCTCCATCCCTTATACTTCATTACCTTCTCAATCTACCCCTCCCATTATTACTCCTGCACCACATTCAGCAGGAATCATGGAAATATTTGCACCCGTAGTCCTACCTACTCAACTTGCACCCTTGCCACAAGGCTATGGCTAGAGACTCCCTCTCTTTGATGAGAATTTTGAAAATAGTTCAAAACAACACTTAGTCAAAGTTACTGATTTTATTGACTTGGAAGAGATAGATGTTGATGATGCCAAGAAGAGAATCATTGCCCAACGCTTCTCTAGAGATGTTAAGACTTGGTTCTGATATTTGACTGTCCATTCTATAGGAAATCTAGAGCATCTGACTGATGTATTCATAGCCCGATGGGAAGTAAAGAAGAATCCACTGCATATTCTTTTTTGGTATGACGGCCTAAAGAGGAATCTAAATGAATCATTTCAGGATTTCACTACTCGTAATCCCAAATGAGATCAAACCTCCTCCATGTTTGGCTCTCTTGCACTATCCATATGCCTTTGATCTAGATATGGCATACCAGCTCCGAGAGAGAAGTCCTACAACACTAGAAGATATGAAAAGGAATGAAGTCAGTGTGGAAGAAAAATTGTCAATTAAAAAGTCAAAGACAAAGGGTGAGAGAAAGGTAACGATCAAAGAAGAAACATCCACATCCTTTGAGGTAAAATTGGATACTTTGATCAGGACAGTGGAAATAATTGTTGACAGAATGTCCATTACAGAAATACAGTTATAAGCACAGGGTAGAAATCCTAATTTCTGAGGACAACAATGATAGCCTCAGTTTAGGATCAAACAAAGGGAGAAAAGGGCTCCAAAGTAGTCAACACAACAAAATATTTGGACACCTTTACAAAAAAATTATGCTCAAGGGGTTGAAGAAGAATATGATATTGTTGAGGAAAATCATTTCTTTACAACAAATGGCTAGCCTATATTCTTGACAGAGGATGAAGAATATATTGAGAAAACAAATTTTCCTAAATCTTAATATTACATACTTGCAAATGATCATGAGTTGGAGGTTCAGTCTGATGATTATCAGTGGGGTTATCTAAATGCACTCATCTCACAGCAGAGGAAATGTAGAAATTATATGCACTAAGCATGCATATGTCCTTGATTCACCTGATCTCACACGATTTAACTTTATGTAAGATACTGAATCAATTCCACTTGTTAATCTTTTGCAGAAAAATTAATTGCAGACAAATGTGAAACATAAAAAAAAATAATCAATCGCACATAACATAGTTTTTAACCGGGAAAGCCTGAAGATGAAAATCCCAACTATATATTATGTATCATGGAATCATATTAAAATCCTCATACAAATATTATCAAGCCCTTAGTACAGTACAATCGTCATACACTAATCAGGACCAATCTTGCAAATCCATGCACCGATCTTTGCCTCCTGCTAGCATGCCTCCACTGCGCAATCCTTGTTGAAGAATAGCTTTGAATGAATTCGAATTACTCTTTCCTTGACTGCGCAATCCTCATTGGAAAATCCAATGTGTGTGTGATGCAATCAATGCATCACTATAGTCACAACAGATAGTCCATCTTTCCCTTTCACCTACCTCTCCACTGGGTCTTCACTGAAACTGCCATGCACTGTAGTTAACTGATGTATTGTTCAGTTGATTAATGAGTTATTATTTGTGAATTAATTAAATAACTAATTCGCTCCACTCTCACTAGTGTATCATTTATTTAGACTAGATACAACTAGCTCAACTGAGTCTAACTGAGTTAAACTAAATACAACTCCATAACTACTTCTTCCAACTGTGTCATAACTCTGCCACTTGAGTTATAACTGAGTCCTCCATGCATTAGCTCCAGTAAACCCTTGGGAATTACGTAATTCCCTCAGTCCACTGATGTGCCACATCTGTGCACTAAACTGAAGTGCTCCAAGAGAATAAGTTGTTGTTTAGTGTCTGATTATTATTAAGAGTGTTAAACACCATGTTAAACACACACATGGTGTATGAGGAAGATAAACACACACACACACAAGAGACTCAACACACAATGAAGGATAAGCGTGAGGCTTTCTTATTTTTCCATTATACATGATGTACATTTATAGTACAATGGTGTGAATCTTGGTTTCATATTCCAAGGTCACTTGGACTCCATTGTGACTTTTTGCATTCCACACCTAACCATGGAGGATTAGGTGTTCCAACCTCCCCCCTTAATCCGAAGGGGTATGTGTGAGTCCAAGAAGAGAGTTGTAATAAAAATCTGCAAAGTATACATGGCAACACTTGGGCTGAATCAACTCTCTGAAATGTTGGAAAAAAGAGGTGGTTTAAGGATGACCACCAACACTGGAACGAAATACTTGTTGCAGTTCCCAGAACTCTTCCAAAACTGGCAAGAAGCTAAAAGCTTCTGCTAGAGGAATTGTCCCTCATAAAAAAGGGAGACCTTCAACCTAAAAGAAGGGAGGTCTACTACTTGTGATGGTTTTAGGATTACCAACAACTCTGGAATGCTTGAAGCATTTCTTGGAACTCAAACAAAGCTGGCAAGAAGCTGAAGGCTTATGCTAGAGGAAGTGTTCCTCATATATGAAAGGGAGACCTTCAACCTAAAAGA
Source organism: Pinus albicaulis (assembly GCA_034641835.2). Classification (NCBI taxonomy): domain Eukaryota; kingdom Viridiplantae; phylum Streptophyta; class Pinopsida; order Pinales; family Pinaceae; genus Pinus; species Pinus albicaulis. Next base: position 22,180,978 of record CM076583.1, read on the forward strand.
AGGGAGGTCTACTACCCGTGATGGTTTTAGGTTATCCACTAACCAAAGATGATGATTTAAGGTTGTCCACCAACCGAAGGCATGCTCATGGGCATTCGTGTCTCTAGCTACATCTCTGAATCTGGATTGACGAATTGTGTCTCAGGCTCGTTTGAACTGCTATGTCTCTGGCTACAACTCTGAACATGGAATGAGAGATTGTGGCTCAGGCTTGCTTGATCTGTCTTCGAAGCTTGTACATGACCACCATTTTCCCCCCTGTCAGGGACAAGGTGAGATGATGGCGAAAACTCAACAGCAAGTTTGTTCAATATCCATGAACATGTTCTGACATGCGACTTAAACATCTTCTTAGCTACTGATGCCCATTGCCAAGAAGTGATCCATCCAAGATGAATCTTGGTTCTTGCAGGAGGCTTGTTTCTGAAGCATCTGTGTGAAGAATGGGTGTGCCGACCACAGTTCTTGCATGGATGAAGATCAAAACAATGATCTTTCATATGGCCAACTCGATCATAGTGTTGGTATTTTACAATCTATTGTTGTTGTGGAAGTGGAGCAGGATCTGGAACAGCTGCAGGTGAACTGTCATACAGGAATCTGACACTCTGAAATATGATGGGCTTGGTATAGTCCGGAATATGAAAGGACACATCCTTGTAATATCCAAGACCAGTTCAGTTCTTGTTGTGGGCAAGCTCTTCCCAAGGTATGATGATGGGCTTGATAAGTGCAGGCTAAGCTGTTGCATCTGCATGTACATCTGCTCTAGTGCAAGGAACTGAATGTGAATCAACTAGAACTTTATCTTCTTTCTTCTGATGAGAGTCCTTCTCAATCTTTTGAACAGAAACAGGTTCAGAATGGTGACTCTTTTGCTGAAGTTCATCTTGTTGGAGCTGAGATTCCAACTACAAAAACTCAGTCTTTTCTTGTGCATCTTGCAAACAACTTTGAATGTTACAAAGAGCATCCTTGATCATTTTTATCATATCATCAACATTTGAATGAATGAGGTTATTTAAGAACTCTAATGCCTCATTGATTTTGGCCATTTTCAACAAATTAGGCTCAAAAAATGAAAGGGTGTCGGCTTCAACCGAAAATGCACCCATTTACAATGTGATTCAACAAATACAAATGACTCCAAGGAATTCTCAAAGTACAAAATCTGCTGATTGCAACTATGGAGAAGCAATACAATGTCAATTCAATACAATATGCAGCAAAAATGTGTGGCAAAACACTTGTGAAAGAGGCCTTTGAGGCAACTGGTTTTTCTTCTTCAAAGAGTTGTTTTGCACCAATAACAACTCAATTCAACTTAACAAAAGAAGGAGCTATTTACAAGCTTGGATGCTTGACCTTGCTGCAGAATGGAGTAGAGCTTAAGAGAAACTCCACAAATCAGAAATTTTGTGTTCAAACAATGAATACCACTGCTGTTCAAAATGAGGACCAATTTGTCTTCACATGTCAATCTCTTCAGAAAATCACCCTCTTGTATATGCCACAAATCATAAAATGTAAATCTCACTTTTCACTATATGTTTTCCATTTCCTCATATGCCATTTCCTTCATTTGTTGCTGTTTACTTTATCTCTCTCTCCTCTCTCTCTGCTATTTTTTTTTTTTTTTTTTTTTAAGTTTCAACTTGAAAGGAATGGAATTTAAAAAACGATTATAAAGGCTGAAGTTAAAGTAAAAAAGGCAAAATAGGGGAAATAAAAAATGGGGAAAAAAGGGCGCGGGGGGGATTTTTAACTCTAAAGAATAAAAATTAAAAGGATTTGAAAATTTTAAAAAATATTTTAAATGGGAAAGGTCGAATGGCGATGAGGGAGGGATTTTGAAAGTTTTAAGTTAAATTAAAGGTAGAGGGGGGGTGGGATTTAAAAAAAATTAAAATTAAAAAAATGAATTAAAAATCTGGGATGGGATGGTATGAGAGGGGGGTGTAAGGGAGTGTGAGAGTGTATGGATAGAGGCGTAGGGAGGGCCGTAGGCCACGGTGAGGGCTCGGGTGGAGTGATAAGGGGGAGCACTGTAGCGGGTGAGGGGGGTGTGTTGGGAGGAGCGGCAGGAGCCATGGGATAGGAGCAGGCCGCGGGTAGAAGGGGAGGCGTGTGTTGCAGGGACGGTGTAGTTTAGGGAGGAGAGAGGGCCGTAGATGGTAGGCTGCGGTGTTTGCAGGAGTGGCGGCGGGTTTGGGTGTGACGGGTTAAACCGTGTGGGAAGGCGATGGTGTTGGGAAGTGAGGGTAACGAGTGGAGCAAAGGGGAGGCGTAAGGTTTGAGCATTGCAGAGCTGTGAAGATGCTAGTTGCAGGTGGTAGGGAGCGAAAAATGTTGTATTGTGAGGGCTGAATGTTTGGAAGGGGCCAATAGGTGAGGCCATAAGGCTGTAATAAAAATAAAAAAAATAGAAAATGCCGTGGAGTTTAGCGTAGGGAGGCCGTGAACCAAAAATGGGAGTAATGTTGCAGGGGTCGTGGGTTGCAAGTTGGGGCAGGCAGAGAACTTGAATTTTTTTTTTTTTAATAAAACAAGAGAGAGGAGTTTATTCTTTAAAAAAGCTGGCAAAAATTGCAAAAAATGAAGGCAACAATAGGATTTTAGTCTTTAAAACAACATATTTTTTTTTCAAATATACAATAGAATTTTTTCTTTCAGGAAGTGCATGAAATTTCAGCAGAAAAACCCAGAAACTTCTTCAGAAACCCAATTTAAACAGTATTTTCAGCAGCTCTTCAAAATGCAGAATTTAAAAAGGCAGAGATTGCAGGAAGAAATTAGAATGAAAACCTTCAGATGCACAATGCAACTCTTCTTCAAAACCACTGCTTCTCTTCTTCAAAACCACTTTCTGAATGTAGCAAAATGTCTGCTACAGAAAATCTGAGTGCTGCAAAAATGCCAAGAATTTTTGCATATATGCACAGGCCATAAACACAAATGGCTCACTCAAGGTTGAGCTGGTTATGAACGTATCAGCTTTGATACCATGTTGAACACCATGTTAAACACACACATGGTGTATGAGGAAGATAAACACAAACACACAAGAGACTCAACACACAATGAAGGATAAGCGTGAGGATTTCTTATTTTTCCATTATACATGATGTACATTTATAGTACAATGGTGAGACTCTTGGTTTCATATTCCAAGGTCACTTGGACTCCATTGTGACTTTTCGCATTCCACACCTATCCATGGAGGATTAGGTGTTCCAACAAAGAACTAATAATAATCGACATGCATCTATTTTTAGATCGACGATCTATAAATAGACTTTGCCCAATATTCTAAAAATATAATTTCATCTATTTTTCCAACTTGACCAAACATCCACAAATAGCATCCTGCAACTTCTAAAATATGATCATCATGTCTAAATATAGACTTGCACCAAAAATAGCCTGCGGGCCCACTTAGTGAAGACGACTCTTTTCAATAAGCTCATCATCTTGTTGAATCTCAACACTCCCTCTCAACAAGATAGGGATTATCTTTCACCCCGATCCTGCCTCTATGGTATTCGAATTTGCTCCTAGTGAGCGCCTTTGTCAAAATATCTGCATCCTGATCCTCCATAGGAATGTACTAAAGCAACATGATCTTCCGCTGCACACAATCTCTGATATGATGATACCAGATATCAATAGGTTTAGATCTGTCATGAAACACAAGATTAACCGAGAGTTTAATGCAACTCTGATTATCACAATGTATCACTGTGGGATCTAAATGTGAACTGAACAAACCAACCAGAATCTTCCTCATCGAGATAGCCTCACATGCAGCTTGACTTGATGCCATGTATTCTGATTCCACTGAATTGAGTGCCACGGATCTTTGTTTCCTGATGTACTAAGAAACAACCATAGATCCGATACTGAAAATCCCTCCTGATGTGCTCTTTCTGTCTGTTGGGCTTCCTTCCCAATCTGCATCTATGAAGACATGCAACTTCACCTCATCCATATGTATGTACCATAAACCATACTCAGATGTGCCCCTGAGATATCTCAAAACATGCTTGCCTGCCTTCCAAAAGAGCTTGGTAGGCTTAACCATTGCTTATGAAAATTGGTTCACTGCATAGCATATGTCAGGTCTTGTATTAACTAAATACATGAGTGAACCCACCAACTGTCGATAAACAGTGGCATCCACTACCTCTGCCGATGTAGCATCCTCTTTCTTCCAATTTCCTAGAAGAGGAGTGTCGATAGGCTTGCAGCCTTGCATGTGAAACTTCTCCAGTATCTCCCGGGCATACTTGCCTTGAGACATAAACAGTTCACCTTCCCGCTGCCATATTTCCAATCCAAGAAAATAATGAAGGAGGCCCAAATCCTTCATCTCAAACTCCTTTGCATGATCTACCTTGCATGAGTGTATCAACTTCTCATCACCTGTTAGTATTAAATCATCAACATAAAGTACAATGATTAAAAGCTTACCTGTCACCACAATCTGGTACAGGTTTGCATCCACCTCACTCTTGGTGAAGCCAAGTCCAGTGAAATAACTATCGATCCGAGTGTACCAAGCACATGGTGCTTGTTTCAGCCCATACAGTGCTCTTTTGAGCCTGCACACATGCGAATCGCTGCTAAAGATCTCAAATCCTTCAAGCTACTCAATGTACACCTCTTCCTCAATGAACCCATTAAAGAACGCAGTCTTCACATCCATCTGATGAATGTGCCAACCCATCTGCGCTGAGAGAGCGAGGATGGTCCATATGGAAGAATACCGTGCGACAGGTGCAAAGGTTTCTTCATAGTCAATCCCCTCAATCTGTGAGAATCCCCAGGCAACAAATCTTGCCTTATACTTCTCGATGCTCCCATCAATAGCTTTCTTTACCTTGTAAATCCATCTTGATCCTACAACTGATTTTCCCACCGGCCTTGGAAAAATCTCCCAAGAACTGTTTCTGACAATGGAGTCATACTCCTCCACCATGGCATCTACCCATGTGGGCTCCTGCACTGCTTCTTCAAAAGAAGATGGCTCTGTCACGATACACTTGCTCACAAGAGCCATGTATCTAGTAAATCAGTCAGGTGACTGTCTCTGTCTGCGTTGTGATGTAGGGACTCCTACATTCTGTGTCGAATCAAGCTTCAGTCTCTCAGCTTCTGTGGTACACTTTTTGCCTTGTCTGATTTTTGGTTCTGCATGAGTGGACTCCTCCACTCCATGAATCTCCTCATGTGGTTGATCCACCTCTAGAGGCTCATCTTTGGGAACAAGAATTTCCTCCTCCGCATGCAAGTGTAGCTCCCTCTCAAGCGACAACTTCGTGGCTTTCACCTCATTGAATTTTATATCCCGTCGCACAACAGTCATCCGACTGTCTGGAAAATACACACGATAATTATCGGGTGTTTATGTGTACCCCACAAATATCCCAACTTCTGCAGTCGGCTCTAGCTTCTTCCTGGCGTCCTTTGTCACATGAATGTAAATAGGTGAGCCAACAATCTTCAAATGAGAAATATCAGGCCTCTTACCAGTAAAATCTTCTTCGGATGTACTCATGCCAAGTACTCTATGAGGACAACGGTTTTGCACATAAACCGCAGTGTTGCATGCCTCCGCCCATAAGTGCATAAGTAGGCCCTAGTCATGTAACATCGCTTGTGCGGCACCCATGATCGTTCTGTTCGTTCTCTCCACAACCCCATTCTGCTGTGGGTTATGAGGCGCTATGAGTTCTCTTCGAATTCCTTCTTTGCTACAGAATTCTTTGAATTTTCCCGAGATGTATTCACCGCCATTATCACTCCATAGAGCTTTCACTTTCTTCCCCGACTCCTTCTCCACCAATGCCTTGAACTCAAAGAACTTTGAGAATGTTTCACTCTTCTTCTGCATGAAGAAGATCCAGCATCTACGAGAATAGTCATAAAAAAATATAACATAATACATGTGTTTTGCTGTTTAAGCAACTGAGAAAGGTCCACACACGCCTGTGTGAATTCTCTCCAGGATCACCGAAGCATGGTTCTCCTTCTCATGAAAGGTGGTATTCAAAAACTTACCCATAGTACATCCCTTGCACTGATCTGACTGCACAAGAGTACCCTTGGGAATTCCAGTAGAAATTTGCTACAAAATATTCAAAGCGCCATGGTGAAGATGGCCCAATCTCCTGTACCATAATTCGCCCTCATCCCGGCTCACCACTTCTTCTGATTTTCCCACCATTGCAGCACAGCCATCTACCTCTAGCTTGTGGATATTCTTAATTCGAACCCCTATATTCTTGGTTTGACCCGTTGTTTTATGTCGAAGGAAGGATTTTCCCTCACTGAAAACAACAACATAACCTTTGTCTTCCAACATTGCGACTGAGACCAAGTTCTTCTTCAGACCTGGAACATGCATAACATTCTTCAACAAGAATGGATTACCGGACTCTCTCTCAAAGGTAATGGTACCAATTCTAGTCGCATTGTACTGACCATCATCACCCATCTCTATATGCATCTGGAGGTCCTTCTCCTCCAAGTCACTAAACAACTCTTTGTCTCTCGTCATATGGAAAGATGCACCACTATCAAGATACCACACCGATCCCATGCAGCTTGAAACCAAGCATGTGATCAAGGAGAAATCAAGCTCAAATTGCAAGGCTAAGGCCTCTCTAGTTGTAGATCCAGCAGCCTTCTTGTTCTTATTCTTCTATGAATAGTTAGTGGCGAAATGTCCATATTTGTGACAGTGAAAACACTTCACTTTGGACAAATCCCACTTCTTGCCTTTAGCATCGGATTTTGAAGGATGTTTCTTCCCCTTCCCTTTCCTTGCTTTGGAAACCAAAGCACAATTCTCTTCATCTTCATTCTTCGATGAAGATCCATCCGTGGTACCCCGCCTTATCTCCTCCTGCACAAGATCCGACCAAAGCCGCTCCCATCCCGGTAGTTTCTCCAGTCCATTGACAGAGTCTTCATAGCTATGCCAACTGTTCAGAAGCCCAAGGAGAGCCAAGCTCACCAAGTCTTCTTCATCAATAGTAACCCCACACTTCCCAGTTCATCCTTGCAGTGGAAAAAATTCGTGAGGTATTTTGAAATACTGTCACCTTTCTCCATTTTTATTTTTCTGAGCTTGTCTTTAAGCGCCAAATTCCTCTAGTCACTTCTGCTTTGGAATAATTTTTTCAAAGCCTTCCACATTAAGAATGGATTGGATTTACCATGAAGGCTGGACACAATATGGTCCTTCACACCTTCCAACAAAATTCTCCTCATCTTTGCTGTCTTCTTTTGCCATGCGTCAAGTAATGCAGCATTGCTAGATCCCGGCTTAGGAACATTGCTATCGATGAACTCCTTCAGCCCATTATCCTCCAACACCACCTCCATCCTGTCCTTCCAGGCTATGTAATTCGAGCTCCCATCAAGGGCATAATCCAATCGCAACCCATTGAAAGACATTTCAATGTATACTCAACTTTTGCACCAAGAATCTTCTGTAGAAAATTCGAATTGTCCACCAGCACAAAATCACTTCACAATTGCAATATTCAATCAACAATGCTCCGATACCATGTATAAATTATATGCACTAAGCATGCATATGTCCTTGATTCACCCGATCTCACACTATTTAACTTTATGCAAGATACTGAATCAATTCCACTTGTTAATCTTTTGCGAAAAAATTAATTGCACACACATGTGAAGCATAAACAAAAATAATCAATCGCACATAACACAGTTTTTAACCGGGAAAGCCTGAAGCTGAAAACCCCAACTATATATTATGTATCATGGAATAATATGACAATCCTCATACAAAGCTTATCAAGCTCTCAGTACAGTACAATCGTCATACACTAATCAGGACCAATCTTGCAAATCCATGCACCGATCTTTGCCTCCTGCTAGCATGCCTCCACTGCGCAATCCCTGCTGAAGAATAGATCTGAATGAATTCAAATTACTCTTTCCTTGACTGCACAATCCTCATTGACAACTTCAATGTGTGTGTGATGCAATCAATGCATCACTATAGTCACAACAGATAGTCCATCTTGCCCTTTCACCTACCTCTCCACTGGGTCTCCACTGAAACTGCCATGCATTGTAGTTAACTGATGTATTGTTTAGTTGATTAATGAGTTATTATTTGTGAATTAATTAAATAATTAATTCACTCTACTTTCACTAGTGTATCATTCAGTTAGACTAGATACAACTAGCTCAACTGAGTCTAATTGAGTTAAACTAAATACAACTCCATAACTACTTCTTCCAACTGTGTCATAACTCTGCCACTTGAGTTCTAACTGATTCCTCCATGCATTAGCTCCAGTAAACCATTGGGAATTACGTAATTCCCTCAATCCACTGATGTGCCACATCTATGCATTGAACTGAAGTGCTCCAAGAGAATAAGTTGTTGTTTAAGTTCTGATTATTATTAAGAGCTAATAATAATCGACATGCATCTACTTTTAGATCGATGATCTATAAATAGACTTTGCCCAATATTCTAAAAATATAATTTCATCTATTTTTCCAACTTGACCAACCATCCACAAATAGCATCCTGCAACTTCTGAAATATGATCATCATGTCTAAAAATAGACAGTTTAAAAATAGACTTGCGCCAAAAATAGCCTGCGGGCCCACTTAGTGAAGGTGACTCTTTTCACTAAGCTCATCATCTTGTTGAATCTCAACAGGAAATATTCATTGAGAAGTAGAGATGTTCCTATCACTCCTACTCTGAAGAGGGCATCCAAGCAAAAAGATACTCAACCTAAGAAAAATTCTCATGGTAATTAGAACAAAGGAAAGGAGCCTATAGTTGCAAATCAGATTAAGATCAATCAAGCATCTACAAGCACACCAAGCAAAGAAAAATAAAGTCAGAAGAAGGAAAATACAACAAAGGACCAGCCCGACAAGAGAGACATCACCATTAAAGAGGTAGATAAGCAGTCCAATCTTTTTATCTTAGAAAATGAAGTCTCTAAGTTAAAATTATCTATCCCTTTAACTGAGCTTGTCAAAAACAATAAATATAAATCTCACGTGGAAAAAATGTTGAAAGTAGATCCTTTGTCTGATATGGTAAATGTTGAAGATGACCAACCTGAGCTCATTTTTTGTGCAGCCATATATGGTCAATTAGAAGATAGTGAAGTTCCCCCATTCTATCTGAGTCTAAGAATTCATCAATGTATCCTTCACAATGCCATGCTAGACTCCGGAGCTTCCCATAACTTGATGTCACAGGCCATTATGGAAAAATTGGGCCTTGATATAACCCTTCCTTACCATGATATGTATTCCTTTAATTTTGGTAGAGTACGTTGTCTTGGTCTTATAAAGGATTTGGTAGTTTCCCTTGAGAAAATCCCAACAAAAAATGTCTTGATGGATGTGGTGGTAGCTGATATACCACCATGGTTTGGCATGTTATTTTCAAGGTCTTGGGGAGAGAAGTTAAGAGGTACTTTGCAATTGGATTTCTCGTATGCCACCATCCCAGTTTTTGGAAAATTGCGGAAGTTGTACCGGGAAACAAAGATGTAATACATGATTACCAACAAAGAGAAACCCAAAAAAATCCTATTAATGATGTACATATAGATATTGAATCATTTATTTTGTTTAATGATAGTGTTTAAATGATGTAGATAGTTTGTTCATAGAAGTAGAAGAAATTCCAGAAATTTCCAATAGTGTCAGAGAAGTTTTAGATGAGAAAAAAGAAAATTGACCTAGTTTTTCAGAGCAGTCATCAGATAAGTCAGAAAAATATTCATAACAGAATGAAGAAGTGGCCCAAAAAAATGAGAAAAATTAGAATACAAAATTCCAACATCTGGATGACGAGAATGATCTTTGGACCATGGATTTCGATAGTGCCTTGGGGAAAGATGGGACAAGAATCAGAATTTGGATATGCAGTCCTCTTCATTAGCTAGGTAAAGTTCCAAAAAGTGTAAGGTTATGTTCATATAAGTTGGCTTTTTATTGTTCTAATAATGAGGCTAAGTACGAGGCATTGATCACCGACCTCAAAATTCTGATAAAGTTGGGTGCAAAAATAATTTCTTTTTATGGCGACTCCGAGCTTGTGATTAAATAGGTAAAAGTGGAATATTAGGCCAAGAATCCATGAATGAGATCATATAGAAATGTTGTACTGGATATCCTAAAGATGTTTATTGAATATACATTGTCAGTAGTACCAAGAATTCAGAATATTATGGCAGATTTTCTTGCTACATCAGCAAGTTTTAAGATTCCCATATATTCTAATAAGAAGGTTTAAATTCATGTCAAACATCGACCAACTGTCCCTAAAAAATTGAGGTATTGGCAAGTGTTTTGGGATGGAAAACAGGTGAACAATTTTCTGCAAAATGAAGGTGAATTTGAGAATTCCTTTATTGATGAATTTTATCATAAAGATGGTCAAGTCATCGAAGCCACTTAGGTTTATGTATTACAACTTAAGGATACAACATTCCAAGGGGTCTTGTACCTTTGGAATAATTTTTTGATCAGGATGATGTTCCTAGAAAGCCGACCATAGTTCTTACTGAGAAAGGTGTCGAGGATGTGAACATCGGAACAACAGACAAGCCCAAGATGGTTAAGTTTTCCAATTCCTTATCTCCTGAGGTAAAAAACAAATACATTTCTCTGTTGTTTGAATTTTCTGATGTATTTTCTTGGGACTATGCAGACTTGAAATTTTATGATAAGAATATCATTCAACATACAATTTTGGTCAAGCCTGACTAAAATCCCTTAAGAAAAAAATCTAAGAAGAATCAACCCAAGGTTGTTTCCATCAATAGGGAAAGAGGTGAACATAATTTTCAAAGTTGGTATCATTGTTCCCATCATATTTTTTGATTGGATGTAAAATTTGGTTTCGATAAGGAAGAAAATTGGAGAAATCCAGCTTTTCATTGATTTTAGAAACTTAAATAAGGTGTCTCTGAAGGATAATTATCCCCTTCCCAAGATGGACCATATCTTATAGAGGGTGGTTGGGGCTTCCCGAATGTCACTACTTGATGGATATTCAGGATACAATAAGATTTTAGTGCATAAGGATGATCACGACAAGACTCCTTTCACGACACCTTGGGGCACGTTCAAGTATGCTAAAATGCCATTTGGGCTCAAGAATGCAGGGGCCACCTTTCATCGGGCGATGGAAATAGCCTTTGCAAACGAAAATGATGTTTTCTTACTTGTGTATCTTGATGATTTGATTGTTTTTTCTCATTTTGATGACAATCATTTGTATCATTTGAGAATTTTATTTCAAAAATGCAGGAAATTTGGGATTTCACTTAATCCCAAAAAGAGTCTTTTTTCCATGGAGGAGGGCAAGCTTCTCGGTCATATCAATCTCCAAAGATGGTATCCAGATTGAAACTTCTCAGATTGAGGCTATTAAGAAAATTTATTTCCATGCAACAAGAAAGAGATTCAAGCTTTCAATGGTAAGATGAACTTCTTAAGAATATTTATTCCAAATCTTGTTGAGCATCTTCGAGAAATGACCAACATGCTAAAGAAGGACAATGAGGTAAAGTGTGTTAGAAAATTATATATTATGGAGCAATGCAACACATAAAATATTCGGAAAATAAAAGCACACAAAACACATAAAACTAGAGAGACACAGATATACGTAGTTCACCCAGTTTGGGCTACGTCCACCCCGAATAGCCAGTCCTTCCTTTCTATTATCCAGCAAAAAATGAAGAGACAAAACCTACAGCAGATCCGCTGTAATATCCTCTATTCTCTCTCACAGTCTCCCTCTCTGTTTCTCGCTCCGAGAATACACATACATTGCACAGCCGCAATACAATGCCCTCATAAAAGCGAGGGGTTTCCTTCTAGGACAAAAACCCCTAAACTAAACATAACTTCTACCGTCAGATCATTTGCCTAATGAACAGCCCAGATTGACTAGAAATTACTATACTTTTACAAGGAAATTTTACATCTGTTTTTAGCTTCGGGGGCGCTACCCCCAAAACCCCCTCCAGGGGGGGGCTCCGAAAAGTGCTGTCGCCCCCCCTGGACCCCCCACGGCAGTGATTAATTACGGGCGACGTTGCCGCCCCTTTTAAGGTACAGGGATCCAATGCTGTGATACAAAGTAAACAAGATAATCAGGCTCCACACCCAACAAAGTGGTCTGAGGATGCCAAAAAAAAATTTAATTCAATGAATTTTTCCTTAACTACAGCTCCTATTATGATCAGCCCTGATTACTCCATTGATTTCATCATATTTTCATTTTCCTCTGAGCATACCTTGGTTACGGTTTTGATGCAAAAGAAGGATAAGACCGAACAACCCATTGCATTCTTCATCCATACCATCAGGGATGCATCCCTTAGATATAACATAATTGAGAAGCAAGCCTTGGCCCTGGTAAAGGCATTGAAGGACTTCCAAGTATATATCCTTCATTTTCATATTATAGCCTATGTCCCTAATGTAGCAGTGAAGGATGTTCTTTTGTAGACTTATCCAAAAGGCAGAAGAGGGAAGTGGATAGCAGCTATGTTAGAATATGACCTCGATATCAAGCCCAAAAATATGATCAAAGGTCATGGATTGGCCAAGCTCATGGTTGAATCAAATTTACATGCACTTGATATCAACCTCATTTCAGTTTTGTCCGATGAAGAAGATGATGGAAAACTCATGCAGGTATCTTATATGTTTCTTTCATCTCCTTGGTATTATGACATTATATATGTTCTTCAACATCTTAATCCTTCTCCAAGCATGTATAAAAGTACAGGTAGGTCATTAAAGTCGAAGGCTTCCAAATACTGCATTTGGGCAACGCTTTATATTGAAAATACCTGAGAGGTGTCTTACTGAACTATTTAGTAGAAGATGAAGCCAAGGAGGTAATAAATGATTTCCATAAGGGAGACTGTGGAGGTCACTTGTTTTGGAAAACCACAACAAATAAGGTGTTGAGGGATGGATATTATTGGCCTACTCTTTTTTCATATTTATATAAAATAGTGATGAGATTCCACAAGTGTCACATATTTCAAGGTAAAAGAAATCTTCTCTCGTTACCTTTGTAGCCTATATCTGTGCAAGCACCATTTCAATAGTGGGGACTTGAATTTATCAGAGAAATTTACCCTGCATTATCTACACAACATAAATGGATCTTAACAACTACTGACTACTTCACCAAATGGATCGAAGCGATCCCAACAAGGCAAGCTACAGATTTAGTCATAATTGAGTTTTTAGAGACTAACATTTTGTCTTGTTTTGGTTGTCCTCATAAGATCATTACTGACAATATGTCTACATTCAAGTCAAAGAAAATGGTTGAGTATTGTGACAAGTACAACATCAAATTGGGGCACTCAACCGCATATTATCCTCAAGGTAATGGATTGTTAGAATATTCTAATAAATCTTTGATCAATATCATAAAGAAGATGTTGGAGGCAAACAAGAAGAATTGGCATAAGAATCTTGTTAATTATTTATGGGCGGATAGGGTGAGTATTAAGAAATCAATAGGAATATCTCCTTTTCAGTTGGTATATGGAGTAGATATTGTTTTTCCTACATCACTTGCAGTCCCATTTATGAAGTTTTTACAAGAAGCATGTAGTGAAGAGAATTGTGCAGCACCGGATCAATCAGATGATCCATCTTCAGAAAACAAGAAATGAGGTCTTTATAAACACCTCAAAGCTTCATGAAAATATAAATAAGGTATATGAACGCAAGACAAAGGCAGGTGATTTCAATATTAGAGATGTTTTCCTCCGTTGGGATGCTAGAAATGAGGAAAAAGGGAAGCACGGTAAATTTGAGAACCCGCGGAAAGGACCATACAAGATTTCGGCCTCTCGCGGACAACATGCTTTCCTATTGGAAGAAATTAATGGAGAAGATTTATTAGGAGGACCAATCAATGGTAGGCTCATTAAGCATTACCTTTTTTGATGCAGATTTATGAAAAATTTCCCAATTCCATTGTACATATGAGTTTAATTTTTCTACAAAGTGTGAAGTGGAGAATCATCAGAGCTTGGAGCCCGAGGTGAAGGTCATAAATTTCCATTGATTTGATGTTGTTTTCACAATTCATTTAGAGTCAAGTCAGTCCAGTTTTGAGTCAGTTTATCATGTCAAGTTTTCAGTATTCAGTTTGGTTTTTAGCTTTTGAATCCATGCCCAATGGTTAGGTTACTTGGTCTACAGTGTTCTTGACACCTTCAAGGAGCTTCCATCTCCAGCTGGAGCCAATGTTAGTGTCAGTCTTTGCATCCTGTCACCAGTGATCAAATGGACTCTTATCATGTCTTGTTAGGGTCCCAAAGTCAATTTTTTTTCATTTCACTAAGTCTTCAAGCAAAACTTTGGTCACTTGGCATTAGGTCTAGGAATTTTTTCACTCTCTCCAAAATTTTAAGTTGTTGGTTCATGTCATCAAATACGCTGAGTGTATCATCATTTCAGTCATCTCCATCATGATTCCATTCATTTAAGAGTCTCCATTAGGTCATTAGGGTTTTAAGGTCACCAAACTGCCATTTCATGCATAAAATCCAACAATTGGAGGAGTGGTAATAGGCAAGTATCTTCAATAAATTTTGATTTCAAATGTAATTTATATTTTTATATGTAATAATGTTTCTAAGGTTTCAAAATTGAAAAAATATCCTAAAGTTCAAAAGGATAAAAGAAAATATGAATTGGTGAGGTGGGCCATCCTACCTCATTAATTACTATGAAATCAAAAGAAAATAATAAAATCCTATGGAGGGGCTCAATTAAATTCATTTTTACTCTACATGTCTTTAGATCCCCTTGACATCACTGTGAAAATTAAGAGAAGGCAAAATTTGTGAGAAAGGGAGGGTTTTTTTCTGCATTTTCAGAGAGTCGCCCCTTTTGCGACCCATCTACCAGGCACAACCCTTTTCGCGACCTTTCTGTCGGGCACGACGGTTTCGCGACCCTTCTGTGGGCGAGACCCTTTCGCAACCCTTCTGCAACCCTTTCGCGACCCTTTTGCGGAATTGCCAGGGTTTTGAAATGCATAGTTTCTTCATGGTTTCAGGGTGAAATTAAGAGTTTTTATAGCTTCCGAAGACTTTTCAAAGATCCATAAAGCTTCTACAAATATTAAGTGATCATCTACACCATCTTTTCAAGAAATTTCATCAAGGATAAAGTGGTTTCTTTTCAGGGTTTTCTCTAGCAAATTTTTCAGTAGTTTTCATTCTCCATTATTTTAGTGAATAACCTTAGCTTTCACTCACCTACACTATCATTAATCCTCCATGAAAACCCTAGCCTACACACTTCCTATCACTCACTACCTATTACCATTGATTTCATCAAACCCTAGTCTTCTACTATGTTTTCATTGCAATAAATTACAAACTCCTCATTTCCCCATATTCATTTCACTAAATAGATTTATTTGTTTTAACAATCATAATTCACCCTCCTTCCTCAAACCTTTGAGGAAACTCCCACATCATTATTATACTCATATTTTCTTTCAAATCACTATTTTCATGTCATTTAAACCCTAAAATCCATCTTTTCCATCAAGATCATCTGCCTAGAGTCCATCCTTCAACAAATTTCATGGAGAGTGAAAAAAATGCACAAGGGAGGATATCATTCAATATTTGAGCCAAGTAGTCTGAGTGAAATAAGTGCTTCTCCATTTTTTAAAATATTTTTTTATAAATTTTGGTCATATGAAGTTTTGTGAGATGATCAGAGAGGTTGGCTCTTATGTTTTTTTGACTAGCCTCTTTGCCCAAAATTTTCACATAGACAGATTTTTCGTAGTAGGTGTAGAGTTCAATGTTTCAGCAGACATCATTTCTTCAACCATAGTTATTCCAAATCAGTGTGAAAACTTGTTCAAGGGCATGGAATTACAACTTAATGACTATAAAATTTTCCTAGAACATAATATCAGAGATGATCCTAAGCATGTTTTTCCTTTCAGATTTATCCTTAACAAGTATGCCCCTTTAATGAAGCTCATTATGAAATATTTTATGTGTGAAGGGAGATTTTCCATATTATACAGGTATCATGTTAGGTTTCTTATGCACTTCTCCTCTACAAGAACACTTAATTTGTCCAACTTTAGGTTTCCAAGTGTGGTGAAGATGATTGAAAAGATTAAGACCAGGGGAAAACCTCATATCACCAATATATTTCACCATAGCCTAATCAATATTTTTGTTATGAATAAGCTTTCAGCCCAGAAAATCACCTGGAAAACCTTCTTGGATAAACTAAGAACTGCTCCTGGTATTAGTCCCACTGTTTCTCCTAGCAAAATAACACCATCAGCGCTAATGTCTACACAACCAATGGAGCTTGGATCATCAAGTAAAAATGATGAGTTTTCAAATGCACCAAGGCCTGAGGTTACTCTCACCTATCAGAGAGGTAGGAGGCTTGTGTTTTCTCCTCGGAAAGAGGAAGGGGCCAAGCCTATTTCATTGAAAGGATCACCATCAGCATTGCATGAGACATCCATGCATGATGAGGAGGAACATGATTTTGATTTGGTTGACCTGGAGGACCATGATGACCATGAAAAATTGCAGAGGAAAATAAAATACAAGGATTCTCAAATAAAAGATCTCCAAGATAGCTTAGTAAGGGCTCAATTTATCATTTCTTTTCTTGAGCAGGAAAACAATCAATTGATGACAAATCAATTGATTTTGGAGAAGAGGTTGTTTGAAGCAAACAAAAATGAAAGGGGAAAAACAATGGTTGAATATTATGAACATGAAAACCAAGTGAAGAGGAAGATACCAAGAACTATGGGTCTCAAGAAGGCATTGCAGAAAGACAAAGAACAAAACCCTACAAATGAGCGGCTCACTTTTGAGGAGAGGATGGCTAAAGAGATAAATGAAGACAAGGAGTTTTGGCTTGAGAAGGTAAAAATTCACTTGGAAAAGCTCTTGGAGAATGCAAACATGGATAATAAGATCCACAAATGCATGTTTTCTCACCACCAAACCATAAATCAGATTGCACAAGTCAAAATTGAGCAGTTGAAAAGAAAACTACAAGAGGTCCAAGACAAGAAAAGGGAGCCAATAAAAAGGGGTAAAGGAGTTAAATTGGTGGCTAAAACATCCTTGGATGTTTATCCTATCATCCATAGCATTCAAGGAACAAATTTTGAAAATTTTGGAGAAGTTGATTTTTTTTGAAAATTTTGCAAAAAATGACACAAAAAAGCGTCGCGCAGAGGTGTGACCTTTTTCCCTAGGCATTCAAATGAGATCTTTTCTACATGGATGGATAGATATTTATGATAAAATTCCATATGTGGAGTGTATTTTCCATAAAAGCTTATAATTTTGATGAAAATTTGAGAAAACCTCACCTTTTTCATGCTTCTGCCACTAAATCTAGACTGACGCGACACTTCTGAGTGAGGTTGGAAAAATAAGGTTTTGGAGGCCTTCCCGTGGGTATTGTTTAGAAATTGATGGCTCATTGGAAATTAGACACGTGGGGCTACTTGAAACATATTTCATAATGCCATTTAGGCTCGTAAAAGTCATCCAAAATTATCTCTCAACTCGCATGACCCTTCTGCTAATTTCATGTTTTGGTGCATGCTGGTGCGACCCTTTTGCTCCTGGTGAGACCAATATTGTAATAAAATAGGTTTATTTTAAGATTATTAGTTTTTTTTTGCCTCACTATATGAGGAAATTTGTAATTAATAAGGAGATAAGCTCTCCTAAACTTTGTTTAAAATCATGGAAAATTTTTCAACTATCCTAGTCTTTAGGTGAGGACTATTCAAAGGCATTTATGATGAGACTTGAATATGATTTTCAACCTAATGAGCTGTCCGATGTTGTATTATCCTACATGAGATAGTTTGTAGCCATTTCCAAAGGTTGGATGTTGTGCAATTAAGCTTGGAACACTAGTGTATTTTGTGATTTTTGGCAGGAACTAATAGACAAAATTTACAGCTATTGTGGTGGGATTCATGTGGTATGTGTTTTAGCAGTGTTTCTTATTTTTTTATTATATATTTGAATGTATTGTACCTGTAATCTTCATTTCCATGTCTTATGTGATTGATTTCTAAGTTTGATAAGCATAATTCATTGATTTAATGCTTTGTTTTGGAGAAGCTTTCACATTTATGTTCATTTTCTTCTGATATAAATGAATTCATGATTTTCATGCTCGTTTTGAAACACTATCGATCTACCATTTTCCCTAGAGAGATTTAAAGTGCTAAAGTGTGTGCCTAAATTTCCCCATTACATCTCTACAAATCTGATTTTCAGAGCCCTGACCTAGTTTTTCCTAGACCTAATTCACTATCTAGCACAAAATCCAAATCAAACAAACCCTATAGCTTATTATACCTAGCCTAATATATTTCATGATCCAGTGAAATCGGCTTTGAATCTCATTGAGAGATCCCTCTTAACCTAGTAGGTCAAAGTGGTGTATGCAGGTTACCTTTGCTGGTCTCCTTCTCAGCCTTTGGAGATCTGGTGGAGTGCTAGCACATGTTAGGGCAAGTACTTAAGGTTATATTAGTATCATATGAGAATCTTGATGCATTTCACCAGTGTAAAAGCCCCCAACCCGCCTCATTACCTTTACATAAGCATGGTAAAAATAGTAGAAAATGTACGTATATTAGGAGAAGATCATCGTGTTAGTCTATTTCACCATGGCTTGGTGAAAATCTTGTTTTTCCATCAGCTAACACAGATCAATTTGTCATGGGATGGTTTTATATATTCAACTTCTCTTTTTTCTTCTCCATCCAAGTCAAGCAGTCACTCTACCCCTTCGACTTCACCAACACATCAAGAGGTGGTTTCCACAATAAAACCTATCACCAAGCAAACCTATCACTAGAACTCCTAGGGAAGAGCTAACTCAAACATATGTTAGAGGTAAGAGGCTTTTGTTTTATCCAGACATTGTTGAAAGGGCCAAACCTACATCAGGGAAAGAAACATCATCACATCATGAGATGCCATTTCAGGATGAGGGACAAGTTCATCTTGACACTGATATGGTAGATTTGGAAATCCATGAGGAGGGAAAAACAACTGAGCAGGTCACCATGGAGAACAAGGTTGAGATTAGAGAGCTCAAAGACAATTTGTCAAAGGAAAATTTCTTGGTCTCATTCTTACAACAGGAGAACATGCAGCTAAAGGTAAATGAGTTTATCTTAAACAAGCCCAAAGTAGATTTGAGCAAAGATGATGCCAAGGGTAAGGCAGTTGTTGAGGTTGATGATTTAGAGGATCAAGAAGAATAGGTTAAATCAAGGAGACTAAGAACATGAGGTATCAAGAGATCACTTAAGCAGCAAAAAGAACCATCTCCACCAAAAGGTCAAATGACTATTGATGAACTCATTTTGGCAGAAATCGAGAAAGACAAAGTAGGTTGGCTGGATAGGGTGAATTTCCACTTGGAAAAGCTTCTTAAGAGGGAAAACAGAAACAATAACCTACAACGACACATGGCCATGCATTATTATACAAGGAACCAGGTCTCCCAAATCAGGATCAAGTAGTTTAAGAAGAAGCTGAAGCAAACCCTAATGAGGCAAAAAGAGAAGGATAAGCTTTAATTTTTGGTTGAAGCTTATCTCATAGCTTGACACATAATCACATGGCTTAATGGAGAAATTTTGGGCAAGTTTTGAAGAAATTTTGCATTTTTGTGACTTTTGGCCTAATTGCAAATGTCAGTTCAACCAAAAGCGTAGCGCCTTGGCACTGGGATTTTTACTCATACCTCAAAATGGAAAAACAAAATTGCATTAATGGATATATAATCACTTATACATGTAATCTATGTACTTTATGGTCCCAAAAACATGCAAAAAATTCACTTTCTACCACTTTTTTGGACTAGGCGTTGTGCTTTTGGGTGTACCTTTGGGAGAATGTGTTTTTCTCTGTCATGGATTGTCAATTTTGCTTGCTTGAGGTGTCTAATGAAAACTACACATCCTTATCTTTCCATTATTTCCTTCAAAGCTAGATTTTGAGAAGTGGAAGGCCTTCAAAAGTTCTTTCAAAGCTGGGAACTGTGCTTTTGTCTGGAGGCACTACGCTTTTGTAGAGTGGCGCTGCGATTTTGCCTGTTAGTGAAATTTTTTAGTTTTCTTCATTAAATCTCAGTTTTGATGATACAATTTCTCTATTTTCATGTTTAATTTATGTAATAGAAGGTAAATGGGCTATTTATAGTCATTTTGACGTAATTTTGGACCTCATTGATGAGGAGCAGGTTAGTCAAAGTCTATATGGAGGATTTGTTTTAACCTCCCTTGCCATTAGGGTTTTGTTGAGAAATTAATTTAAGTTGTTCCTACACTGAGCGATTTGACCCTTGAGAGAGGGGAAGTTGTTTTTAGTCTATATGTATGTGTTTTTCAGTCAATCTAAAGGTTGGACATCAGAGGGTGAAAGTATTGCAGGTAGTACTTCATCATTTTTATAGGAAATCAAAGGTCAGTTGTAGCTATTATTCAACAATTCTTGTGTTGTGAGCTTTTGATAATGTTTTTTCTCTGTTATAGATTTATATGAATGATAAACTAGTCTTATTACCATATCTTTCTCTTTAGTGATTTTCCTAAGAGTTCTTAAGAAGAATTATTTTAATTAAGTTTTGTTTTGTTAGGAATCTCATTTTGAATATTTCGTCTCCTTGAGAAATGAATTCATGGTATACATGCTCATTTTGACCTTCTTTATCATTCAAACCCTACAATACATCAACCAACTTCTAAGCTATCACAAAATCATGCCTACCCTGCTCCTATATATCTCTTGCAACTGAAACCTTTGATTTTTTGACCTAGTTCCTTGATTTTTCACTCCTGATCCAACAAAAACCCCTAAAATCTTTCAAACCCTAGAGTTGAACTATCTAGCCTAAAGTCCATTCTTGTACCATTCAAATCCTTGGCTGTGATTTTCATAGAGAGAGCCCTCTCTGGTTTGGTAGGGCTAGCTACCAAACTAAAAGCTTGGTTAGAGGTTACCTTTGTCGATCTCCTTTCAGCCTTGGGACATTGTGGAGGCTAACATTTCTGGAGCCATTGCCGGGGATCAAAGTGACAAATCTTCCCTGGGTGTATTATTACATTTTCTTTGAATTATAGGCACGTGGGTGACAGGACCTCATTTTCAAGAAGGCTGATTCAAGTTGCAGAGAACCAAAGTGCAGGAAACAAGACAACGCTGGCTCCTAAAAGGTATACACGATCAAATTTTGATCCAAATCCAACATCTCATGTTGAAGATCTGGAAAGACTCATAAGAAAGAAGAGACTTCAACATTCTGAGCTTCAGTCAAGTTCATCTACCTCAGTAAGGTCTACATCTCTACCTTCACAACTGGTTTCACTTGAAGATATTTTATTTGACCTTAAGTTCAAGTTGTCTTTGTTTAAATCAAATCTGAAACATCTCTGTCTGAAATTGTATTCGATCCTTAAAATTTTGAAACAAGTTTCTCATACATAGAATCCAATTAAGAATTAGATTTTGATAGAAAGGTTTTGTGTCAATCTGAAAAACTTCAAAAACTAGAAAATAATCTTCAATATACCTCTTAGAAGGCTTATATACAATATCAACAGGATCTCTTGTCTGCTGACCCTTTTTCAGCTTCATCTATTCACATTGTTGCTACATCCCCTCATATTATTGTTTCTTAATCATCCATACTTCCTCTTACAAAACCACCTCTCATACTATCACAACTATAGCCATATTTTATCCTTTAGCTCTGTGTGGACAACTCACTGATTTACCTCAGAACTATGGACAAAGGCTGCCTATTTTTGATGGAACCACTGAGATCAAAACTAGGCAGCTTATTGAAAAAATAATAGATTTCATAGATTTAGAAGAGGTAGATAATGATGATGCAAAAATGAGAATAATTGCTCAAAGTTTCTCAGGTGATCCAGGTGGATTAAACAGGAACAAGTACAAGTGGCTTAGCATGGAGGGCTCAAAAATCAAATTGTTCTAAAATCTCTCGAACCAGTTTCATTTTGTAGATCTCGTCTTTCTGATTCCAATGGTGGAGACGACACTCAATTCCGAGTCCGTATGAAGGAGTTAAGAGTAGTCAAAGTTCCAGGTTGACTTGGTGACTGGGCAGCCTTAAGGAGGATGCAATTTGGACCAAACCCGACCATCGGATTCTGACACACTCAGGCCATATTCCGGGTGAAATTTCCACCTAGTTAATTTGCCTCCTTTGGTCCAAAACCGAATTTTTCAAAAAGGCTCATATTTTTTTAATAAAACAATTTTATATTAAAAAATGTGGCAGGGCCACCAATCCCACCACCCGACCAACAAATGTGGTCCCACAGGCCATGAATCCTTTGGGCCACTCCATATGGCACCATATATATATATATGGGCCGGCAGGGATCGAAACCGCTCAGCCTCAAAGGCCGGCCCACTCCACGGGCAGCCCAACTCATAAAAACAAACACACCAACCATTTTTAAACCCTCCATGTAACCACGATGCCGACAGGAGCATGGGGCGGGCCGCCCAATGTGAACCCAGCCCCAACTCACCCCACGTGTCTCCATTTTGAATCAGCGTGGGTTCAAAATTTTAATTCGGGGTTTTAAAAAGAAATGTCACGGTTTAAAAAAAAAAAAAATGGAAATCGACTTATTTCAGAGGAGGTGGGATTTGACCAGCCAACCTCCCTCCAACAATTTCTAAACTTTACCACTAGGCCAATGGCCTTGACTTGTAAATTCCGCCCACGGAAAATACTTAAACCCATCTTATTTGCCGTGCGTGGGGGGGGGAAGCCAAGCATGGAGAAGGAGCACGATTTTGCAAAAGATTAATGTTATTTTGCAGCCAAGTATGGGCATGGAATCTAAGGAGATGCACGAATTTCAATTTTTATTTGTAGGTACATTGCTGCACGCAAATCAAGGAGGTGGAACCATGAGCCAGAAAAGAGCCAGGTGGAACCTTGATTGAGCCCCATTTTCAGGAGGGCGAAGTTTTGACTTTGTCCAAATGGGACAAATTTTATGTTGTTTTTGCACTACTCGATGCCACAAGTCTGATGGAATGCTCAGTTTCTTCAACTGAGTTTTCGATTTTTTCAGACACTTTTGGAAGTGGGTTATGCAGGTGTCATATTTCCACAAGTGAGCAGTCGTTTTCACATTTTTTCGACGCCACAAGATTGATGGTGTTTTCAGATTCAGCCACAGAGCAGCTCAACCTTCATCAAATTTCATCATGAGGTATATGATGTAGATTCCATGTACTTCTTCATTTATTTCTCTTTGAGATGCATTATGTCTTGCAGATCCCAATTGATACATGAGTCATGGGACCTTGCCTTGTTTTGTTATTGATGTACTTTCAACCATGGATTTGTGTTCTGTATGAGATCCCTTTTATGCCACATTAGTGGGATGCTTGATTTAATATTTGTATTGTTGAGATCCCTTGTTTTTCAGGATTTGCGAGATACTCTTATTTATTACATGTAAGCTATGGTCATACTGATAGGAGTCTTTCTTTATGTATGAGAGTTATGCAATGGAACATCTCTTAAAGAAGTCAAGCCACTCCTGCGTGAGGGAAATTTTTCCTTGTATGTCATAGGGAAACACATCCATGTACATCTTCTTCTTACATCACATAATGCAGTGGCCTACACCATCTTGACACCAAGGCCCAGAGATGTAGTCCCTCCTGGATGAACTGCATCATCAAACAATGTGTTCTTATGTTTGCCGATATTGTTCATTTATGTTCCTCTTATTTACAGCTACAATTGTTCATTTCAGTTCATTAACGTCTTAATTAAATGAAATTCTAATTGATTAGCCGAAGTAAAAGGTCTTGGTTAAGGGTATAAAGAATTTACCCTAGATCAAGTGGTATCAGAGCAGGTATTCTTGCTGATTGGATTGCATGTGTGAACATTGGACGTTCGCTGAGTTGAGCCATGGAGAATGTCAAGGACATGTATGAAACCATGCTCAGGGTGTCCGAGAAAGCAGACATATTGTACGAGGCTTACGAAAAACAAGCAGTAGATAACGAAGAATTGAAGACCCTCCTACACAAAGAGAAGGAGGACAAACAACAATTGCAGCTTCAGTTGTAAGCCACAACAAAAGTGTGGGAAGATTGGAAGCGCAACAATGAAATTATGCAAGCAGATCATGATGCCTTGAAGGTGTTCCTACATGAAGAGAAGGAGGAGAAGCAACAATTGCAGCTTCAGTTGCAAGCCACGACAGAGGCGTGGGACTCATTTGAAATGCAACAACGAAACTCTTCAGAGAGATCATGATGCCTTAAAAGCATTCCTACAGAAAGAGAAGGAGGAGACGCAACAGTTGCAGCTTCAGCTACAAGCCATGTTAGAGGCATTGACGGAAGTGAATCGCAATGAAGGCTTACAACAACTTTCTTCATTTGTTTTTCAATCAACACCTAAGGTAAACAATGTTGATTTTTCTTCAATTTATTCACATGATATAATTTCAGTTGGAAGTATGGAGATACCCATTGCAGGAACCAGCATGAGACTCCTCACCAAGATGGGGTATAGAGGAGGAGGACTTGGCGTTCGTGGCCAAGGCATAACCGAACCATTGGAGGTTGTGCAGTGGCCTCATTATGCAGGTTTGGGGTACACTGACGAAGGATGTTCGAAGGACATCAAGGGAAAACAAATAATTGAAATCTCCAAGGAAGAGGAATGATGGGGACACTTTGCCATCGTTTGATGGTAGTGCACGTTGCAGCAAAGGAACTGAGGCGAGCTCCCATCATCATGATCACACTAGAGACCACCCCAGAAGGTATACTAAGTCTCATTGTTCCAGAGTGCATTTTGTTTACAAGAATGTTGATAACCACGGTCGTAAAATATGGCATCGTAAAAATTGTTATTTTTGTGGTTTAAATAACCATGTGATTTCTAAGTGCTGGAAGAGGATGGCAGCACAAAGGAGGAAGAGGCATGAAAAGCCTTCTCCCCAATAGGAAAATAAATCGGTTATGCAGGTTTGGAGGAAAAAGAAAATTTTCACCCATTGTGACCAAAGTGGACCAAAGAGCCACATGCTAGAAACTTCATCCAAAGAAGAGCCTTAAAGACAAAGCGCCCGTGCATACACCAGTCGAAAGATCCGATCGACAAGCAAGTTCGCCACAGGGAAATGACCCACTTGCTTTAATAAGTGAGAAGTGGTTCTTCTAGATTGTTTTTATTTATTTATTTCTAGAGATTTTAAGCTTTTCATGGCCATGTTTGTAAATAATTTGTCGCATTTTTATTATGAAAGTGATGATGTGTTTCCATCACTCGTTTAAGCAACCATGATATTTTTTGGCCTTGTTTTATATGTCGTGTGTTGGATCTCTTTCATGTAAAAGTGATGATGTGCTGCCATCACTTCGAGATGCAACGATTATGTTTTGGTCATGTTCTATGAGTTGTCTAATGCATTTCTTTCATGTAAAAGTGATGATGTGTTGCCATCACTTTGAGATGCAACGATTATGTTTTGGTCATATTCTATGATTTGTATGATGCATTTATTTCATGTAAAAATGATGAGGAGTTTTTCCATGACTTCGAAATGTGACGATGAGGTCTGGTCTTGTAATTTTGTTGAGGTATGATTTCCATTTTGCTGTAAGCTTGACCACCGAGTACATGTTATAAACTCGTGGCAAGTATGGAAATATTTGGGTCATTGTTGGTCACATTGAGAATGTAATGTTCGTTGCAGCTTTAGGCAGGTGTTGGCATTCTTGATTCCGAAGGACAGAGGTGTAGGAGTCTTCGAGGGATGTTTCTTCTTAGACTTGTGTTGCGACCAGTTGCAGGTGTTGGCTTTGCATCTTGATTCCGAAGTACGAGAGGTGAAGGAGTCTTCAAGGGATGTGCATTTTCAGACATCGCATTGCAGCAATTGTAGGTGTTTGATTTGCATCTTGATTTTGAAGTACGATAGGTTAAGGAGTCTTCAAGGGATGTGCCTTTTTAAACAATTTCATTTCCGCAGTTGTAGGTGTTGGCTTTGCATCTTGATTTCGAAGTACTATAGGTGAAGGAGTTTTCAAGGGATGTGCCTTTTCAGACATCGCATTACAGCAGTTGTAGATGATGAATTGGCATCTTGATTCCGAAATACGAGAGGTGAAGGAGTCTTCAAGGGATGTGCCTTTTCAGACATCACATTGCAGCAGTTGTAGATGATGGCTTTGCATCTTGATTCTGAAGTACGTCAGGTGAAGGAGTCATGGAAGGATGTGCCTTTTAATTACAGTTGTAGACATTTGATGATAGGTAAAGCTTAATGATTTTGGAGGACCAAAAGCTCCTCAGTGGGGAGGATTAATCCAGGTGGATTAAATAGGTACAAGTACAAGTGGCTCAGCACAGAGGGCTCAAAAATAAATGTGTTCTAAAATCTCTTGAACCAGGTTCATGTTGTATATCTTATCTTTCTGATTCCAACGGCGCAGACAACACTCAATTTCGAGTCCGTATGAAGGAGTTAGGAGCGGTCAAAGTTACAGGTTGAATTGGTGACTGGGAAACCTTAAGGAGGACGCAATTTGGACCAAACTTGGCCACCAGATTCCAGCACACTCAGGCCATATTCCAGGAAAAATTTCCACCTAGTTAATTTGCCTCATTCGGTCCAAAACCGAATTTTTCAAAAAGGCTCATATTGTTTTAATAAAACAATTTTATATTAAAAAAGGTCGCGGGGCCACCAATCCCGCCACCCGACCAAAAAATGTGGTCCCACAGACCGTGAACCCCGTGGGCCACTCCATATGGCACCAAAAATAAAAAATATGGGCTGACAAGGATCGAACCCACCCGGCCTTAAAGGCCGGCCCGCTCCACGGGCGACCCAACTCATAAAAACAAACACACCAACCATTTTTAAACCCTCTACATAACCAAAATGCTGACAGGAGTATGGGGCAGGCCGTCCAATGCGGACCTAGCCCCAACTCACCCCACACGTATCCATTTCAAATCAGCGCGGGTTCAAAAGTTTAATGTGGGGTTTTAAAAAGAAATGTCACCATTTAAAAAAAAAAAACGGAAATCGACTTATTTCGGAGGAGGCGGGATTTGACCACCCGAACTCCCTCCAACAATTTCTAAACTTTACCACTAGGCCAACGGCCTTGACTTGTAAATTCCGCCCACGAAAAATATTTAAACCCAACTTATTTGTTGTGCGTGGGGGGGGAAGCCAAACATGGAGAAGGAGCACGATTTTGCAGAAGATTAATGTTATTTTGTAGCCAAGTATGGGAACAAAATCCGAGGAGATGCACGAATTTCAATTTTTATTTGCAGGTACATTGTTGCACGCAAATCAAGGAGGTGGAACCATGCGCTAAAAAAGAGCCAGGTGGAACCTTGATTGAGCCCCATTTTCAGGAGGGCGAAATTTTGACACTGTCCAAATGGGACAAAATTTATGTTTTTTTTCCACTACTCGACGCCACGAGTCTGATGGCGTGCTCTATTTCTTCAGCTGAGTTTTCAATTTTTTCAGCCACTTTTGGAAGTGGGTTATGCAGGTGTCAGATTTCCACAAGTGAGCAATCGTTTTCACATTTTTCGATGTCACGAGATTGATGGTGTTTTCAGATTCAGCCGTAGAGCAGCTCAGCCTTCAGAAAATGTCATCATGAGGTATATGATGTGGATTCCATGTACTTCTTCATTTATTTCTCTTTAAGATGCATTATGTCTTACAGATCCCGATTGATACATGAGTCGTGGGATCTTGCCTTGTTTTGTTATTGATGTACTTTCAGCTATGATTTGTGTTCTGTATGAGATCCATTTTATGCCACATTGGCAGGATGCTCGTTTTCATATGTGTATTGTTGAGATCCCTTGTTTTCCAGGATTGGTGGGAAACTCTTATTTATTACATGTCAGCTATGGTCATACTGATAGGAGTCTTTCTTTATGTATGAGAGTTCTGCAGTGGAACATCTCTTAAAGAAGTCAAGCCACTCTTGCGTGAGGGAAATTTTTCCTTGTATGTCAGAGGGAAACACATCCATGTACATCTTCTTCTTACAGCACATAATGCAACAGCCTACACCATCTTGACACTAAGGCCCAGAGATGTAGACCCTCCTGGATGAACTCTGTCATCAAACGACGTGTTCTTATGTTTGCTGATCTTGTTCATTTATGTTCCTCTTATTTATAGCTACAATTGTTCATTTCAGTTCATTAACGTCTTAATTAAATGCAATTCTAATTTAGTAGCCAAAGTAAAAGGTCTTGGTTAAGGGTATCAAGAATTTATCGTGGATCATCAGGAGAAGTGAAAAAATGGTTTTGAGCTTTGGGAACTCATTCAATGCCAGATTCGCAGCAGTTAACTGATATTTTCCTTACTAAATGGGAGGAAAATAAAAATCCTCTTTAGATATTGGTTTAATATAACTCATCGAAAATACAACCTAATGAATCAGTTCAAGACTATACTACTCGTTTCAATAAGGTGTACAATTCCATTCCTGCCAATATCAAACCTCCACCTGACTTGGTCTTGTTGCACTATCCGGATGTCTTTGACCCTGATATGGCATATCAACTTAGAGAGAGAAATCCCACCTCATTGGAGGAAATGCAGAGAAATGTTGTCAGCATTGAAGCCAATCTGATTATCAAGAAATAAAAAATCAAAGTTGAAAAGAGAGTTACAATTAAGGAAGAGCCATCAACCTCATGCGAAGCCAAATTAAATAATTTGATTAGAACTGTGGAAAATATGGTAGACAGGATGTCCATTTCTGAAAGCCAGTCAGAAAATCAAGTCTGGAATCCCAATTTTTGAGGACAACAACAAAAACCTCTGTTCGGAATTAAGTAGAGAGAGGAGAGAGCTCTGTATCAGCAAGCACAACAACAAGTCCGCACTCCATTGCAGCAAAACTATGCCCAAGGACCTGAAGATGAATATTACATTGTTGAATAAAATCATCTCTTTAAAAAATATCATGGACCTATCTTCCTTACAGAGGATGATGAGTATACCAAGGAAACATATGTGCCACATGGCCAAGAATATATACTTGAAAATGATGATGGGTTCATAGTCGAATCTGAAGACTAGAAAATGGGGTACCTAAATACTCTCAGCTCAACGCAGAGACATTATAGTTTGGGAAACCGAGTTGTGCCTATTACTTCTACTCAAAAGAGGCCAGCTACACAAAAAGATACTCGTTCCAAACAAACTTCCAAAGCTAGTCCAAATAAGGAGAAGAAGCTTGTTGCCACAAATCAAAGCAAGAAAAGTAAGCCATCTACAAGTACATCAAAGAGAGACAAGGAAGGACAAAGAAAGGAGCCTTAAACAAAAGAGAAACCTGAAAAGAGTGATACCATTGCTAAAGAGGTAGAAAAACAATCTAACTTGTTTAGCTTAGAGAGTGAAATTTCTAAGGTAAAAGTTTCCATTCCCCTTATTGAGCTTGTGAGGAGGTTCACTTGCTATATATGGAGAGGATGGTAGCCTTTGTTATTCATTTTTTTAGATTATCATTTGATATTGGTCTGTTTAGACTTTGCATTCCTTTGTTGTTTAATAGAGTTGTTGTGTTGTTTAGCACAAGGGTGTTCTTGATCGAGAATCCCTACCTCATTCTCAGGGAAGGAGAGGTTATTTGAGCTACATCTCCTCATTTCAGTACTCTGGCCAAGCTACCTCCTTCAGCTACAATGCAGTTTCTGTTTAGCGCTGGGTTGTGTTGCAGGGTGCAGCAAAGGAGGATCACATAGAGCTATTTCTGGGCTTGTTTTTCAATGTAGAGGTAGCCTATCCATTGGAGGATCAGCAAGGAGGGCTCCTGGGAATATTTTCACATCTTTGGCATTAGGCCATCCATCTACCATCCCTCACAGTGCAGTCACAATTCTGAACTGCATTATTTTTGGAGGCAATTGCTGGGAGGGTTCATTGAGCTCATCAGGAGGGTCTATTTCTGAGTAGAGGGATCAACCTTCTATTTAGAAACACCATTGGAGGAGGACATCACCATTTCAAATCTATCATAGCCTCATTCCATTTCAAATCCAGTTTGCAGTGGCATATTAACCCCAGGGTTATTTGTCACATTTTATATTTCTTGGTATTTATAGCAATCTCTTCCGAGTTGGTTAGAAATATTGTATTAGAGACCACATCTTCTTTTCTGGGCATTTATTTTGTTTTTATCAGCCATATTCCATTTTTGTATGTTTATAGCAGCAACTACACTGATATAGACAGTGTTGTCACTGCTCTCCGACATTCTATACAGTTGCAGCAACTCGTGTGCTGATTGTTCTGATCATTGGAGGCTTGTTCTTATTGCTTGAGTGGCTTGTCTCTCATGATCTTTTTGTATATTGTTGCTGATATCTTAATAAAATGATGGCTGTATATTGATCCTTCTTATGTCATGATCAAAATTGTTGTGTTTTACATTATTATGTCTTGTATTGCTGCTATTTCGAATTTGAAATATTACAGTGGTATCAGAGCATAATCTTGGCTCAGCCTGTGCATTCAAGACATTATGTCATTTGAAGGAGAAGCTTCTTCTCACAGAAAAGAGGAGTTGTATGGAAGAAACAAAGGCATGACTCCATTATTTGGAGAAATGAAGGAAGAGAGGATCTCCCAGCTTCTTTTCCAAACTATGAAAAATATCAAGGAAGATCTCAAGGAGATGAAAGGGGAGAAGGGTAGAAAACTTCCAAGAGGGTTTGAAAGTGGAACAAGCCCTAGATATTCACATGATGGGTGCATTAGGGGAATCTTGAGGTCTAAAATGGGTCTGCTAAGGAAATAATAAAATAATAGTTAAACCAATAAAATAATATTTATAAATTTTCAATTCACTTTTTGCACCACAATCAATGTAACCATAGTTAAATTCAATTCAAAAGTTGTACCAAAATAAAATTAATAAAAAAATTGTATTGATGTGACTATAAATAAGAATGATATTTTCAAGAAAAAATCATTATCATTGAACAACTAATGCATTTGTCCTTTATACTTAAATAAATTAAAATAAAATATAAATATAAATTTATAAATTTTTAATTATATTATATGCTATTAATTAAAATTTATATTATTTGAATTGTATAATAACATGTAATTAATTTACTATATAAAAATAATATAATATAATAAATGTATAGGGATTTGCATTGTTTATTTCAAGAAATATGAAATGACAATAATATATTTTTATTCAAAAAATGTGAAATGACATTTATCATGAGTACTTTACTTTGACTTTAAAAGTACTTAGAGCATTACCATAGTTAACCATGAGTTTTTATCCACCATTGAAAATGTGACAAGTAAGTACCTTTAACTCAAGCAATGAAACTTCAACCATTAGGGATGTCATCACCCCCTAAAATGTGATTGGTTTTTATAAAGTGAATTTTGATTGTACATTTTCCTTAGGAGGCCCATTTTAGATCTCAAAATTCTCCTAATGTGAGCATTTAGCCACACATGTAGACCTTGAGTGACTATCTTCAAGAGTATGAGTCTCAATCATGGAGATTCAAAGAGCACTTGTGATCTGAATTATGAAAAAGGAATTACTGACATCTATGTGAACTTGCTTATGTTATTTTATGCAATAGATCGAAAAGATTGCAATTAACATAAACGACATAAGCCACTAAAAACACATTTAAAACATATCAACACGGAAAAATTTAATAAGGAGTTCATCAAACTTCCTGGCTACGTCTCCTGGTCCTTTAGCTTCTAGTGCTGACCTTTCTATTATGTCTTCAAAATTCTTTATAAACATGAGTTCCAAAACTGAAGCTCAAATAATAAAATAGACCTCACCATTGTGTTCGGCTCGGAATTTCGGTCAAAATGAGTACCAATTTGCTTATGTTTGGCCATAGTGACTTCCATACCCCTGGAAAGTCAAAAATTACCTCTGTCTGCTGCAAAACCGCCTTCTCTGTGCAAAATCCGCCTTGGAAACTGCACTGATGGTTTCGGGTGCTTCGGGTCCGGCAACACTTTATCTAGAAGTTAGAAGGCCACATTAAATAAATTTTACGCATAGTGCAATTGGTCTCCTGGCGTTGTGCGATGTCATTTATATAAAACTTCTGGGTTTGGAGGTCGACAGGTCGAAACCCTCGACCGACCTTTCTCCAACCCTCTGGCGGTTTGATTCCGTACATGGCAAACATTTATTAAAATACGTGCGTTGAAACCTTATGATAAGGTTTATCATATCCATACTAATACATTAAGGTTTATTAAATAGTAATACATTAATGTCATAATATATGCTCCGCTATATATATATATATATATATATATTGGCATGATTCCATACATGGAAAACATTTATTAAAATGTGTGCGTTGAAACCTTATGATAAGGTTTATCATATCCATACTAATACATTAAGGTTTATTAAATAGTAATACATTAATATCATAATATATGCTCCGCTATATATATATATATATATATATATATATATATATATATATATATATATAGAAAGAAAGAAAGAAAGAAAGAATTTTTAATGTCCACGAGGCTAAAAATAGCCTATGGGACAGATTGCTTCTCTATCTGACTCTTGTATTCGGCCCTTTTCTTGTGAAGTTTTACAATGAGCACTCCCAACTTATCGACAAACTCTTCGCTGAATAGATTATCCCAAGAATTCGCTGCCAGAATACCTGCATAGTTTTCTCTGGTGTCCTTGAAGGCCTCACATTCTAGAATGAAATGTTTTTCTGTTTCCACTTTTCCGGAGGAGCAAAAAATACATACTCTTTCTTCCCACATTTCTTTTGGCCTTTTCCAGCGCCCTGTTTCACAACGGACTTGATGAGAATTAGTCCTTAATTGAGCAATAAGAATTTTAGATCTCCAAGAAATATCAGCCCCTATGTATGCCTTTTGTTGATGGTTATGTGTGGGGTTAAACTCTTCTATGTAGTACTTCTTCTTTCTCTCTAGCTCTTTCTTCCAAGTATGTTGATGGAATTTATCCATAACAAAAGTTTTTATCTCTTTACTGTTTGTAGGACACATGCTCAAGCAAATACCCCATTTACTAAACCATTTGTTATTTTTCCGCATCCAAGTCTTCTGTCTTTTGCACAATCTGTCACTAAACACAACCTTAGGCCATCTATCCTCTTCCATTTGCTCAATTTTTTTCAGATACCTTATGACTCGCACCATAGCAATTGCTTCAATAGGAGCAGCCCCTGTTTCACTTAACAAGATAGCATAAGGAACCGCACTTTTAATTTTGAATTTGTTTGTAATCAAACGTTTCTGAATTTTCTCAATTTGTTTCCACTGCATCTTGGTTGTGCTGCTGGCCCATAGTTCACAACCGTAAAGAATCACCGTAATCACTAGAAGCCCAAAAAGAGTTAGGGTGGTTTTCCAGTCCCACAGCTCTGCCTCTCTACACCTGTTTTGAAGAGCATAAAATGCTTTCCAACCCCCTAAAGTTCTTTTCTTTCTACAACCATCCCAACTTAAATTTCTGTTGAAGTCAATTCCGAGGTATTTGTAATCTGCAACTTCTTCCAAAATGCTGCCTCCAAAATAGAATGTATGTTGGTTATGCTATATTTTGTTAGAGAAAACAACTACTTTCGTTTTGCTAATATTGACTTGCATCCCAACCCTTCTACAAAAATTCTCAAGGGAATGTAAATGCTCTTGCAAACCAAGAGCCGAATTAGCAATCAATATAAGGTCATCTGCGTACAAAAGAAGCCTGATAACGAACTTGCCCAAATGGATACCGTCACCCCCTTGCGAATTTAACCACTCTTCAAGCTTGTCAATATATAACCCAAAAAGGGTAGGAGACAATGGGCAACCTTGCTTGACCCCGATATCGCTTCTAAAAATTTCAGAAATGCCAGCTGAAGTTCTGATTTTGACTTCCACCTCTTCATATAACCTATGCATAGCTGCTCTCAAATGCTTGGGAACCCCGAGTTCCTCCATTCTGCCCCAAAGCTTATCCCTAGGAACCGTGTCAAAGGCTTTTCTGAAATCAACAAAGCAACAAAAAACTTCTTCCTTATTTTCCCAACCTTTTTCAATGAGGTGCCTTAAAGTTATACAATGATCAACTGTGGAATGTTTAGGTCTAAAACCTGCTTGCCCTTTAGCACGTTTATTTCTTTCTTCTGCCCACTTGCTAATTTTCTTTTCCAACATGCTTCCAAATAACTTTGCAAACAAGGGGTTTATC
This sequence comes from Pinus albicaulis, assembly GCA_034641835.2. Taxonomy (NCBI): domain Eukaryota; kingdom Viridiplantae; phylum Streptophyta; class Pinopsida; order Pinales; family Pinaceae; genus Pinus; species Pinus albicaulis. Next base: position 22,215,412 of record CM076583.1, read on the forward strand.
ATTATGGTTCTATAATTGGAAGGATTATTGACGTCACCACTCTTGAAAAGAGGTATTGCCATACTAGTTGTTCAATCTGTGGGGAACCCCTGCTGTAAGATGTTGTTGAAAATTTTTGTGATGTGAGGTGAAAGAAATTTTAAGCCCCACTTTAGATACTCTGCTTGGAGTTCATCTAAGTCTTTTGCTTTTCCAGCGCCCAACTTCTTGATACCCATCTCGACCTCTTGCACCGTGAAGAGTTTTGTGTCTGTGTTGACCAAGGGAGGAGGGTCAACCTTGGGATCCTGCTCATAAAGTTGTCTTGCATAGTCAAACCATTTAGAAGCTGTAATGTTGTTTTCAGTTTGCACCTTTTTTGATTGGAGCTCCTTCCAAAATAGTTTGGGGTTATTTTTCCCGAGGAAGATTAGTTCTTCTCTCCTTGAAACCATAAAATCGACTTTTTTCTTTTTTACTAACTGCTTGTAAGCTTTGAGCTTTATGTTATCCATCTCTGATTCCTTCCACCTTCTCCTTGCCTTTTTGCATTCCTCGTCAAACCAAGCATTAACCGGAAAGCAATTTTTTTCGGACTTCTTAATTTTTGCTCTTTTGCACTCAGCAAGTGCGCTTTGAATTAAATGTGTTAATCTGTGACTATGAAGGCCATGAGATGGGATTTCCTCCTTCTTGAAGAGCCTCTCTAGCATTATTTTGAAGGTATTACACTTCTCTGGATTCAAAAGAATTCTGCCCTTTGGGGGATTTTGTTGAACACATTGATTTTTCGACCCTAATTGCTTTTTTCCGGTCCAAGAGAAACTTAAATAGATTGGCTTGTGATCTGATTTTAAGTCCCAAATTTGATCTCCAATCAGCACTTCCTCCATTTTCTCACACAAACTATGCGAGAAAATTACATAATCTACTACACTTGCTCCATTGTAAGTATTGCAAGTGAAATTACCGGACTTTTCCCATTTAGTCAACCCATTACAAATGACTAAATCGAAAGCCCCACATAGCATAAGCAGTTGTTCTCCAAAGATATTGCAGCCTTTATCCTCTGAAATTCATTTCCACCGATGATTACTCTCTTCTGTAAGCCAGATAGGGTCACTGTCTTCTTTACAACAAAGAATGCTAGCTTGTTCACTTGCAGTTCTAGCATTGAAATCCCCCACTATAAGGACTTCACCTAGTTGAGAATATATTGCAATATCCGTTTTTAGGGCTGCAAAGGGATCTTTGTGGTCAAGCCCTCTACTTTTGTAGATTTTTGAAACTTGCGGTGCAAAATAGCATGCTGCAATTCTAATGAGATTTCCATTTTCCGATATTTTAAGCCAAACAAATTGTTTATTTGGGTCTTCTTTTTCTAGCTGAATGAAACGACCTTCTTTTTCTCTTACTAATACCATGATACCCCCGTGCCCTTTGCCATTCCCTGCTGCCTTGTTCCACACTGCTATCTTCCAATACCCTTCAAACAAAGGTGTCTTACACCCTTCATGCTCATGTGTTTCTATGAGGAAAATTATGTCTCTACCTTCCGCAATAGGCCCTAACCCAGGTCCTCGTCTCCATGGGTAACCCCTGCAGTTCCAACAAACTAATCTTAAGGAAACCTGGGTAAGACTTGATTGCTATTTGTTTTGACATGTAAGACTCACAGTTGAGTCTTTGTCCCTGCTTGCCCATAATGACCTTTCTTCCTCATTTCTTGCTAAAGAGTTTGTTGCCTCTTCTTTGTTATCATTTTGTTGCATTGTTTTGGAAGGAGGTCCAAATTGCGCAATCACGGCTTTACCTTTATAAATCCATGCCCTTTTTCCCTCATCTCTTGCTGCCCTAACTTTTGTCATTTCATCCCTCCTTTCCTCTTGCTGTCTTACAGTTAAATCTTCTTCTATAAAAAACCGAGAACCCCTTAAGAGTTGCTTCTTTCTTAGAATGATATCTTTATCATGCAAGTTGGGCAAGATGACTTTTATGGGCCTGGCTCTCTCACCGTTGAGCTTACCTACTCTCCATGCTTGACATACTTGTCCTTGCCATTGGAGTTTGTCTTTCAAGAAGTCTCTTGCAAGGTCAAGAGTACATTCATTTTTACCATACTCTTTCACCCCTTTAACAATTATGTTTGTTGCTCTATCCAGTCTTTCCTTGCTTTCTCTATCTTGCATGTTGTTAACCTGGATGTTTGTTTCTCCTTCTCTCTTAGCAGAATTGCCAACAACTTGAGCCCAAGTTTTGGAAAGTTTTGTGGGATCTTCTTTCCTCACTTCTCTTGATGTTTCTTCATTGTTGTCTATTTGAGCAACTGCTTTCCCCTTATCCTGGGGTGGCTTCGCATTCATCACCTCTGTGTTTTCCACTACAAATTTATTCATGTTTTGCACCTCCGCTTTCATGGTTTGCCATTCTATTTTCCCTATTCGGAGAGCTTCCTGCAGTAATGACACTTGCTCCTTCAGAACTTTGTTGCTTTCTGCTAAAGCCTGATTTTCAGCTGTTATTATATGGATTGTACAATCTCTTTCCAGCGCTTTAGCTTCTACTGCTTCCAACCTTTCTTTTACATTTAAGAGTTCTCTCACATAAAGGTCAGATGACCAAGTGAGAGGTGTGGATGTGGGACTATATAAAGCATACTCATCACTAACTTTTTCTTTTCCTTTGGACTTGTTGCCACATGCTTGCGAAGAAGACTTGTTTGAATGTTGTTTCTTGCGAACAATACTCTCCCTTTGAGACTTTTTATTCTTTGTATGCTCCCATTTTAGACGAGCTAGTCTCCTTTTTAAAATGCCCTGATATTGTTTGGCATTGACCCAAACCCACTTCCCAGTTTTCGTTGATGAGGCAATTTTCACTTGCCCTATATCATTTGTTTCTACGGGTTCTAAAGTTTCTTGTTCCATTCTCATGATTATATTAAGGGAAATCAAAATCTCTGCCCAAAACTGACCCTTTGTTTTATGCTTAACTCTTCAATCTCTGTTGGTCTGACCACTGAAAACTTGCTGCTCTGTCCTTGCTGCTCTGCCCACTATATATCTTGGCATAGACTATGGTTCCACGGTAGTATTTAATGTGTTTCCGACGGTCTCGTACATGGTGATAAGTATATGTTGGTTTGTTACGATATATAAATATATATCGTATTACATATGTGTGGTGACGGTTACCTTATAACGTGGCATATATGAACCGTTGAATATAAGATATGCAACGTCAACCTTAAGGTCCGACATATATCCCGTCCATTGCATATTCGGTGATATATATTGCGGCCTTTAAACCTTGGATAAATATGCCATAATAAATAAGAATAATGTCATCTTAGTCGGTAAAAGGAATTTGGCGAAATATTTGACAGTTTTGAGAGGTCAGGGGTTCGATCCTCCCTGACTCCAAAATTTAACTTTAAGAATAAGTTGTCATTGGGCAAAATCTGAGCTGCCACGTGTTAGCTCTGGATTGGCCCGTATCAACTGATCACATCACGACACATCACTAAGATCGATGACATCAGCCTGGACAAATGACGCATTCCCAGGGTGACACATGTCCTGTTGACATCACATTATTAACTTTAAGAATAAGTTGTCATTGGGCAAAATTTGAGCTGCCACGTGTTAGCTCTGGATTGGCCCATATCAACTGATCAAATCACGACACATCACTAAGATCGATGACATCAGCCTGGACAAATGACGCATTCCCAGGGTGACACATGTCCTGTTGACATCACATTATTTGACTTTGACTTTGACCATCGACTATTTGACTTTTGACTTTTCAAATCACAACACATCACTAAGATTGATGACATCAGCCTAGAAAAATGAGGCATTTCAAGGATGACACGTGTCTTGTTGACATCACACTGTTTGACTTTGACTTTGACCATTGACTGTTTGACTTTGACTTTTTCCATTTTTCCCTAGTTTACCCTGAAAATTTGACTTGCCACAACTTCCTCATATGAAGTCGGTTTCACGCACCGTTCACACCGTTAGAAAGCTATCGACGAGCACTTCGACTTGATTCCATTTTCAATTGCATTTGAAGACTTTGATATGGAGGCAAAACTAAATCCATTTTGGATAACTCCTCTCCACTAGAAAGCTTTTGGACCACCAAAAGTTGGTTTTAGCTGTCGAGTAAGTGAGGATATGTTTCCTTCACTTTTCAAATTTATATCCATCATGCTTTACTTGGATTTGTACCTTTAAGTCCAACTCAAAGATACTCAACTTCTCCCCGTCGCGAAGTCCTTATCGTCCTATCGAGAATTGTGTCCTCCTGCAACTCATTGAGATACTCTAGTGAAAAATCTTCGATGGAAGGTACTTGACTTTGATCTTCTAGATCTTCAATCAATGAAGGTTCATACAATCGCAAATTTTCCACATTTACGACAGAATAGATCTGCATATAAGTTGGTAGATCAAGGTGGAAAGCATTCTCGCCAATTTTGTCAAGAATTTTGAAAGGACCATATCTAATTGGTTTTAACTTTTTACCTTCCCCTTGAAGTCTTTCTTTGCTGATGTACAACCAGAATTGATCACCAACTTGAAAACTATGCTCAACTCGATGCTTGTCGTGCCTCGCTTTATACTTTGCTTGGCTCTTTTCCAACTGTTCCTGTACTGCCTGGTGAATTTCCTGGATTTGTTCAATGAACTTGGTTGCTTTGTCCACATCGCTGTGTCCATCAACTGCTATGTCTTTACCAAAGAAAAAATCCAATGGAGACTTTGGTTCAAAACCAAAGCAAGTCTCAAATGGAGATCTCTGAGTAGAAGAATGTTTTGCATGGTTGTAAGCATGCTGTACATAACACAAATGTTCATCCAAAAGCTTTGGATTCTTGTTGCAATAACCTTAATGCAACTGTACCACTGTCCTGTTCACCACTTCTGTCTGGCCGTCTGTTTGCGGATGAAATGTCGTGCTCTTCTTTAACCTTGTGTCCATGAGTTCCCATAAACTTGACCAAAATTTCCTGACAAATCAAGAACCTTGATCAGATACAATAGAAGTGGGTAACCCAAAGTGAACCCATACATTTTGGAAGAACAACTTTGCAGTTTGTTCAGCTGTGACTTGTTTAGTACATGGAGTTAAAATACACATCTTACTAAACCTATCCACAACTACATACAAATAATCATGCCCTTTTCTAAACATTGGCAATCCCCCAACAAAATCCATGGATAAAATTTCCCAAGGACAAGAAGGAATTGGAAGTGGATTGTACAAGCCTATTTTTTTATTACTTGGCTTTCTTGTAGCACACATAGTACATCCTTTAATATATCTTGAAACTGTTTCATTCATTCGTGGCCAATAGCAGAATATTTGTAATTGTGCAATTGTTTTACTTACACCAAAGTGACTTGAAATTAGAGAAGTATGTGCTTCTCGAATCAAATTAACTCTTTCAGTTTGTGGAATGCATAACTTTCCCAAATGATATAAGAGTTTGTCCTTTATGAAATAATCAAATTCTTCTACCTGCTTTCCATGACTTAAAGCTGCATATACATCCTGTTGTAGCCGCTACAACACCACCCAAAATTTTTGGTATATTAAAAATTTCGGGTTCCCCTCTGCTTGCTTAGCCATTAGGGTTTTGACCCGACCTTCAGTCAGTGACACCTCCGTGACCTTTTCCCACTGGACCCCGCCATTGCGCTCACTCATACAATGCACGCCACACCCACTTGTCTTGTCACCTTAGGGCAGGAATTTGTTGTCGGGAGTTATATTGCCATCAGTCTACCTTTGCATGAGTGGTCGCCCACCGCCATATTGTGCATGCAACCTCACACTATCCATTAATTTAGGGTTTGTAATTTGGTGGTCCTCCACACATGTTAAAACATCTATGTGACCACAGCCATGGATCAAAGGTTAAAGCCTTGCTCTCTCAATTTTCACTTTTGCACATCATAGTCCGCTGTCTTTCCACCAGGTTTAAAAGAATATTTTCAATCATGCACATGCACATGAGAATTACGTTACTAAGCTAAGGTTTGTTTATATGAGAAGAGTAAGTCTCAAAAGGCCAAGCATTGCATTTGGTACGTTAATATTGGGGAAATGTCTAGCATTTGAGTCGAGTCATGATGGGTTGGTAATGGTCACTCTCTAATCTCGAGGCTACATAGGTTGAACTCAATTTAATCATATTCGATAAAACCCTGCCTGAGTGTGTGACTAAAAGTATGTTACTTAACTAATAACCTCACCGTTATATTGCAAATATAAGGTGACAATAGATGATTGATGCCCTAGATTGGTATACTAATCTTTGATTTGATTTGATTTGATTTTGGTGCCCATATCTTTTTGAAATATGGCATGTAGGGTGATTGCAAGAAAGAACAAAACGCTCAAAAAATGAAAATTGAATGAGTACAATCAGAGCGAGGCCACATGTGTTTGGGCGTTGTGCATGGAGTTGAACGCAACGCCAGTTGCACACCTCAAAAGGTGCGCTAATGGGGGAAGCTTCAGACCATGTTTAAAGCAACGTCTTTTTAGTTGTATGGCCTAACTCCTAAGGAGCTTGGGAAGGCAAATTGCTTGGCGTGGAAATCATGATTTCAAACCAAAGGGTGCAAACTAGTAGGGCAAGAGCAATTAGTAAAGACTGATGCTTTAGACTCCACGGAAACAGTCTTGCGATGCTGCTTGATCTGGGCTTTACCCTGATGATGATCCCACCGATTAGACTGGAGAAAATATGGCAACGATGGACGTCATTGCTGTGAACAAGAGTAGGAGAAAATTCATGCAACCAACAACAAAGAGGAATGACCCATCGGTTCCACGCATTGTTTGTCAAAGTGCGCTCCTCTTGTAACTTTTTGTTATTGACATAGTCGCGACAAGATTACATGACGTTGGGCTCTACTCAGCCGTCACCACCATGACCATTCCGACCCCTCTTCTTTGGTTCAAAGGAAATCACTCACTAAATTCATGAGGTGAACAAATATTATGTGTCATAGCAAAGGATGTCTTCATTTTTACTCACGGGTTTTCTTTCTTTGTCGTCGCACTGTCCCACACGATCCTGGAGGCTCCCATAATTTTTGTGGTGCATGAGAAGGATTAATAACTACCACGACGTCGCTTCTCCAATCAGACAGGCTATGGATACGCGCATCATAGATACAACATCGATTGTGCCTCAATTGAACACGAAAGAGGAAGTTGGTAGAAAGAGGGTTGGGTCACCTCAAAGGGAAAACACAAAGTTGAGTGGACAATGCACAGTTCAGCCACACGATCACAACGTGGGATCGATTTATGAAATCTACCTCCATGAAAACGAAATGCATGAAATTTACCCTGTTCCCTAGCTTAAAATAACGATTGGGGAAACATCAAATCTATGTAATTCCACATGATTGAGAGGCTCATCCTCTGCTGAGATCACTCCAACGATTAAATCAACCACGGTATCATGAGAAGGATGCAGAACACCGATTTACATCGGAATGCAATGCAGATCATTGTGTTATATGGGATTTCTTGAGTTTGAGGCTCAGCGCAATAGTGTGATCTGCCTGCACCGAAGGTCGGAGGGTGAGCGCACGATGAAAACGTAGCCAAGTCTTGAGTGCAACTGGTCGCAAGGTTGCAAATCAGCCTTAGATGTGCCCATTGTGACTCACATGGAATCGCGACTGTGCGACCACTGGGAGGTCGCATTTCTTCCTAAGTCGTTAGGTCGCAGAGCATGCGAAACAACTAAGGAGTGTGACCTGCATAGAATTGCGACTGCATGACCACTGGGAGGTCGCATTTCTGCCCAAGTCGCTAGGTCGCAGAGCATGCGAAACAAATGAGGAGTGCGACCTGCATAGAATTGTGACTGTGCGACCACTGGGAGGTCGCATTTTTTCTTAATTCGCGAGGTCGCATAACATTATGCCCGAGAGAGTTCGCCGCATGTGCGACTACCCGACTGTGCGACTTCCACCAAGATTTGTGACCTCACGTTTTTCTTGCTGAGTTGACAAAGCAAGTATTTTCTAATCTGGAGGCAAGTAAATATCAGATGGAAGAGTATAGGATATTTGTTTATGGAAGGAAACAAAGCAAATAGGACCAGTTGGCAAGTGGTTTGTTAACAACGAGATATACAGTGAATATTCTATTTGGCTAATTTAGTTTCCTCGACTATACAATGTGTACAAGGGAATGGGAATTGTTCCATCTTTTCAAAATATTTTGGATAACATATTCATTCCTCTTTTAGAGGTTAAGTGATCCAAGTTCTCATCCTCAATTACACGTATTCCTGAAACGGGTGGCTGGCTTTGATATGGTAGATGATGAAAGCAAGCTTGGAAGGTGTCCCATAAAACACATGCCAACCCCAGCTTAGTGGACAAATGATTTGAAGCCTAATTTTTCATATTATGCTTACTATTTCTATGCAAATTTGTACACACTCAACAAGCTTCGTGAATCTAAAGGAATGACAACAATTAAATTGCGTCCTCACTATGGTGAGGTTGATAATATTGATCACTTGGCAGCCGCGTGCCTATTCACTCACAATATTGCACATGGAAATAATTTGAGGAATTCTCCTACTGTGCAATGTTTATTTTATCTGTCCCATGTTTCCCTTTCAACAGACGATCCATTACAAATCCATTGGAGAAAAGAGTCTCTAGGGGAAGAATATAGTGTTGATGCTCGGGTTTGGAAGCTCGGTGCTTGTGATCTTTGGGAAATTGCTCGCATTCTGTCTACCGGTCCGGATTCTCTCATCCGTGTAAGTCTCATTAGTTTGGAAGAAAACATTACATCAAAGGCCCTAAAGGGAATGACATACATAAGACAAATGTACCTCATATGCGAGTTGAACTTCGCCATGAGGTCTGGAAAGTAGAAAGGAAATAACTTGTTCAATGGGGAGTCATATTTCAAATTAAAAGAGCGACCACTCACTACGAAACGTTTTAAAGGTCAGGGGATAGCATGGGAATAAATCTAGCTCCGTAAATGCGCGCCTTATGGACTGCCCGAGGAGCCCTATTTCGTGGAATCCCAAAGACTTGTGCATGGCGTGAACGCATATGTCCCGGGACCCTTACTTATTGGGAGGCAGTATGTTCAAAGAAATTTGATTGAGGATGCCACTAATACACAACTCCTTCAAGGATATTTTAACTCTGCACCAGCAACATGTTGACAATATAAGACTCTAATGGCCCATTCGAACTGCTCAACATACATTTCCTACAAAATATTACTATAAAGGGGTCCAAGATAGTTGTTAAAATCCCCTAATTTTATTTTCGATGTCCCCTTTATGCATCTGCGATTTTATACTTCCTCTTTATATATATATATATATCTGTGTGTGTGTGGCTAATTTAATGTGTTATACATGGCTAATTTAACGTGTTCATGTGCAGGTAATATGAGGAAATTATGATGATGACCCAGACGAGGAAGTTTTTCACTTACCCAGAAGCTGCTGGTTCACGCGGCGAGAGCTAAGGCTGTCCTCCGGAGAACAAGGTTCTGATATCTCCAATAGAGAAATGTAGAAGGGACAAAACCTCAGATCGCAGTTCGTAAATTTCCCAAGGTCGCAGGTCGCATATTTCCCAAGGATGCAAGTTGCGGATTGCTCAAGGTCACAGGTCGTAAATTTCCCAAAGTCGTAAGCCAACCCAACAGTCGGGAAGACCAAAAGTCAGGGCTAACTCAAGAGTCATCTCAGCCTATATGTACAACTTCAGGAAGGAGTACAAGGGAATTTTAGCTCGACAATGGAAGCCAATATGACAGAGGAATTGTTGCTTGAGAGCTAAAGGCACTCAACTCTTGGTACCAGTGAGAGAGAGAGGTAGCGAGGCTAGGGTTTTTGTATCATGCATTGAGATGAATAGCCCATGTTCCACTATTGGGTTTTGGATGGGTTGTAAACATGTATTTGACGTTGCAAAAACATAAATAATATGCTCTCTTTTCAAGCACTGATCCACGTGCTTGTCTGTGGTGATAGTACTAACTGTCTAATATTTCACTATGTTGTGTGGATGCTTTCATGCATGTAATTTATTATGAACTAATTCACAGTGGTTGCATGTACGTTTTCTCTTCAATCGGTGTTTATTTGTTCCTTTCCACGTCAGTGATCTATTGTGAACTACTTCACAGTTAACTTCGGGCATGTTTTCTTTCATGTATGTTTGACTGGTTTTTCGGCTCACCGATCCCAGTCATGACATACCCCCTTTTTATTTTGCTTCTTAGACTTGCTTGTATCTTTGTTTATGGTTCGTTAATCTTGGGCTGATTTTTCTTCATTAATTGGTCATTTCATCTTTGCCTCTACTCCATCATCTCTGACTCTGACAACCAAGAGTGGAAACACTTATGGCGGCAGCCGGGCCCACATACCGGATGGGTCTCCTATCCCAAACGGTGTGAGGTGTAGTTGGGACCTTTCATCAGGGAGACCCCCCCTTGTTGTCCGCAGTACAATTTTTCCCATCAACACATCCTTAAAATCTGTGTCTTGAGCATACTGTTCAATATAGCTTTCGTGCATTACTGAATTATGCTTAAGAATTGTGGATGCATTTATGATTGGTCTTGATAACATGTCTGCAACCTTATTATGTATGCCTTTCTTATATCTGATTACAAGATGAAATTGTTGTAAGAAACCCATCCAATGATAGTGTCTTGATTGTTGTAATTTAGTTTGTGAGTGTAAATATTGTAGTGGTTGATGATATGTATGTATGATTGTTTCTTTTCCCATTATGTAATGTTTCCACTTTTGAACACTCTGTACTAATGCATATAATTTTTTATCGTATGTAGGATAGTTAACTACTGTTGATGTGAATGTCTCAGAATGAAAGCATATAGGCTTTCTGTGTTGCATCAACACTGCCCCCATGGAATATTCACTTGCATCTGTCTTGATCTCAAATGGATCTTGAAGATCTGGCAGTGCTAGTACTGGTGTTGTACCGATCCTTTCTTTCAATCTGTCAAAGGCTTTCTGCTGTTTTCCTCCCCACTAAAACACTTGTTTCACACTTGTCAAAGCATGTATAGGAGCTGCAATCAATGAAAAGTTAGAAATGAACTTTCTCCAATATTGTGTTGCCCCTTAGAAACTTCTAACTTCTGTAGTAGTATTGGGCTTAGGCTAGTTTACAATGACTTCGACCTTAGAGGGATCTATCTTCAATTCACCACCACCTACAATATAACCCAAATAATTTAAAGGTGTCCTACCAAATTCACATTTTGACAGTTTTACATAGAGATTTTCTCTCTTTAACACATCTAAAACCTGCTTTACATGCTTTATATGTACATCCCATGTCTTACTAAAAACAAGAATATCATCTAAGTATACTATTACAAAATTATCTATAAATGGTCTAAAAACATCATTCATGAATCACATGAATGTCGCTAGAGCATTGGTCAAGCCGAAAGGCATAACCATCCATTCATAGAGTCCTTGCTTCGTTTTGAAAGCAGTCTTCCATACATCTTGTTCTGAAACTCTGAACTGATGGTAGCCACTTCGCAAGTCTAACTTAGTGAAGTAAACTGCATCTTTCAATTGATCTAATAAATCGTCGATATGAGGAAGAGGATAACGATTCTTTATCGTTAATTTATTTAATGCTCGGAAATCAATGCACATTATCCACGAACCATCTTTCTTTCGCACCAACACAATAGACGATCCGCATGGTGAAGTGCTTGGTCGAATAAACCCTTGATCGAGAAATTCCTGTACCTGCTTCTTTATCCCTGCATTATCTAGAGATGATACCCTGTACATTCCAATGTTAGGAAGAGGAGCATCTGGCTGCAAATAAATCTCATGTTCTATCTGTCACTTGGGAGGAAGCCCCTTAGGCTCTTGAAACAGAATATCATAATCAGAAACAACTTTAACTAAATCTACTTTTTGTTTAGGATTACAACCTTGAAAAGCATCGAATTTATCAGGATCATTTGATTTTACAATCATAAGTAAAAATTGTTTACTTGAATTTATAATTCTTTTCATCTGTCCTGAATTTATGAGAGTGTAGTTATCTTTGAGTTTATGAACTCTTAATACATATTCGATTCCATCTTTAGTGAGTTGATACTTATTTGCCCTTCGATAGAAGACAACATCTCTATCATACAAGTATGGATTCCCTAGTACAATTCCACATATATCCAATGGGACTATATCTAATTCAACCTCATCTACGAACTCTGATCCAATTGCAAAACGAAGTTTGCATTGTTTCGTAGCCTGTAGTTTAGCTTTATCACAAACCCAACCCAATGGATATGTATTTTTACGAGGTTTAGTTTCAATTCCCAATTTATTTACAATTGATTCAACAATTAAATTAACTTGAGAGCCACTATCAAACAAAGTATCCATTTTAGTATGCTTGGAAACGACTCTAATATGAAACTTTAGAAATTATATACAATATGCATGTATATATCCGGACTCTCCCGATCTAACAATATTTATCTTCTTGCTAAATACAGAATCCTTCCACTATAATTCTTGCAGAAATTTAATCAACAGTTGCAAAACAAATGATGCAATAAAAACACACATAACACAATTGTTTAACGAGAAAGCCTGAAGCTGAAAACCCCAACTATATATTATGTAACATGGAGATCATATGACAATCTCATACAAACATACAAAGCTTATCACAATCTCTCAGTACAGTACAATCGTCATACACTAATCAGGCCCAATCTTGCAAATCCATGCACTGATCTTTGTCTCCTGCTAGCGTGCCTCCACTGCGCAATCCAAGTTGATTACAAAGACCAATTCAATGTAATCCCACTCTCATTGACTACGTGATTATCATTGGCAACTCCAATGTATATGTAGATGCAATTCATGCATCACTAATAGTCACAACAGATAGTCTATCTTGCCCTTTCACCTATCTCTCCACTGGTCTCCACTGAAATTGCCATGCATTGTAGTTAACTGATGTATTATTCAGTTGATTAATGAGTTATTATTTAGTTAATTAATTATTAATTAATTCACACCACTCTCACTAGTGTATCAATCAGTTAGACTAGATACAACTAGCTCAACTGTGTCTAACTGAGTTAAACTGAACACAACTCCACCAACTACTTCTACAACTCCACCAAACTCTGTCACATGAGTTCTAACTGAAGTCTCCATGCAATAGCTCCACTTAACCCTTAGGAATAACATAATTCCTTCTGTCAGCTGTTGTGCCACATCTGCGCACTTAACTGAAGTGCTCCGAGAGAATAATATAATGTTTAGAGTCCAATTATTATTAAGAGCTAATAATATTCGACATATTTGTTTTTAGACTGGCAATCTAAAAATAGATTCCGCCCAATATGTCTAAAAATAGAAGTCCATCTATTTTTCCAACTTGACCAACCATCCACAAATATCATCCCGCAACTCATAGAATATGATCGACATGTCTAAAAATAGACTTTGCGACAAAAATCACCTGTGTGGGCCCCACCTAGTTTAGGTGATCACTTTCGAACTAGGATCAGGAATGATGTTTCGGGATGCCTCCTTCACTGTTTCTTGTTGCAATATTCAACACTCCCTCTCAAAAAGAAAGGATTGTCTTTGCATGTGACATGCAACTCCATGCATTCACCCTGCAACCTTTGCAAGCGCCATGCAACTCCATGCATCTACTCTGCGACTTTTCCGAAACTGAAAGGCTCCAAACAACTCAATCAGTCTAATGCATCTATCATCAAAGTCTTCGACTTCTGCTTAGCTACTGCACATGTCTTCAGGAACCACTGCGCTGTTGAACTCTGCACCCATGCACTCTGCACTTGCTGTCAACTCTAATCCGCGCTCCAGTATCCGACACTGTCACTTTGATCTGCCTGCATCAATTCAACTGATCATGCTACTGCTGCTCTGTGGGCTCCTCGTAGCTAGGTTCAATTCATGAGATCCACACCATCTCAATGAATCCTGCCCAGAAATCTCCTCTTGGGATTACTCATGCATGTCGCCCCACCTCTCACCTGGTGGTATAACTGCATGCACTTCCTCTGCCCATCTGGCACGAAATTTCTCTGCATGAGTGGTTTCTCCCACTCCATGATCCTCATCTTGTGGCTGCTCCACATCCTGAGGTTCACTCTTACCTGCATGAAAAACTTGCTCCCTCTCAAGCATCAATTGCATGTCTTTCTTGCACTTCCCAACAGTAGGAAGCTCCGTAGAAATCCCATCTACTTCAAATCTATAAAGATTCTTCTACATCTCTAGTTGTGGCTGCTCCACAACCTTCTGAGACTGCTTCTCACGCTGCATGTTGAGAGGCTCCCTCTCAACCACCAAGTCACTAACCTCTGATTTTCTCCTCAAAGCTTTACATGCATCTTGTACCTTAGTGCATGTAGATTCTTGGCTCGTGCACATTGCAATTGTCCCGTCGTCGCAAAATTTTCTAAGAAAATAGCTGATTTTAAATCGACGATATCTCCCTCATCCGAGCTCCGATTCGACCAATTTTTTTTTTTCAATTTGGGTTTTTTTCGCAAGGAATCGAAATACACTATTTTTTTCTAAAAATATTTCACCAAAAATTTCAGATATTCTCTGCAAACTCGCGCACCCAAAAATTCCTGCTCTCATTCCATGTAGAAAATCTTTAACACAACTCTGATACCATGTAGAAATTATATACAATATGCATGTATATATCTGGACTCTCCTGATCTAACAATATTTATCTTCTTGATAAATACATAATCCTTCCACTATAATTCTTGCGGAAATTTAATCAACAATTGCAAAACACATGAAGCAATAAAAACACACATAACACAATTGTTTAACGGGAAAGCCTGAAGCTGAAAACCCCAACTATAAATTATGTAACATGGAGATCATATGAAAATCTCATACAAACATACAAAGCTTATCACAAGCTCTCAATACAGTACAATCGTCATACACTAATCAGGCCCAATCTTGCAAATCCATGCACGGATCTTTGCCTCCTTCTAGCCTGCCTCCATTGCGCAATCCAAACTGATTACAAAGACCAATTCAATGTAATCCCACTCTCATTGACTACGTGATTATCATTGGAAACTCCAATGTATATGTAGATGCAATTCATGCATCATTAATAGTCACAACAGATAGTCTATCTTGCCCTTTCACCTATCTCTCCACTGGTCTCCATTGAAACTGCCATGCACTGTAGTTAACTGGTGTATTATTCAGTTGATTAATGAGTTATTATTTAGTGAATTAATTATTAATTAATTCACACCACTCTCACTAGTGTATCAATTAGTTAGACTAGATACAACTAGCTCAACTGTGTCTAGCTGAGTTAAACTGAACACAACTCCACCAACTACTTCTACAACTCCACCAAACTCTGTCACATGAGTTCTAACGGAAGTCTCCATGCAATAGCTCCACTTAACCCTTAGGAATAGCATAATTCCTTCTGTCAGCTGTTGTGCCACATCTGTGCACTTAACTGAAGTGCTCCAAGAGAATAAGATAATGTTTAGAGTCCAAATATTATTAAGAGCTAATAATATTTGACATATCTATTTTTAGACTGGCAATCTAAAAATTGATTCCGCCCAATATGTCTAAAAATAGAAGTCCATCTATTTTTCCAACTTGACCAACCATCCACAAATAGCATCCTGCAACTCATAGAATATGATCGACATGTCTAAAAATAGACTTTGCGACAAAAATTACCTGTGTGGGCCCCACCTAGTTTAGGTGATCACTTTCCAACTAGGATCAGGACTGATGTTTCAGGATGCCTCCTTCACTGTTTCTTGTTGCAATATTCAACATAAATAGCTCATTTATTTTCCTCTCATTAGTTTCATCATCAGCAGAATGCGAAGAAGTACTTGTAGATGCTTGAGAATTTTTACCTTTTATACCTGTCGCTGTAATTGCTGTTTCGTCTCCTGAATCTGATCCCAAGTCCTTTTGCATAGCAACAACATTCTATTGCTCTTTACTTCCAAACTTCTTAGGCTTCAATTATGGATGCAGTGCCCAACAGTGTGCCTCATCATGTCCTTCTTTATTACAATGAGTGCATGTAGGCTTTTCTTTCTTTACAGTGTTCAGTTTCCTTTCCTTCCATTTTTGTTTCTTCTTTTCCTTATTCTTGAATTCAATAGATTTAGATGACTTTACAGCATCATGAGATACATTTTTACCCCTAGCTTCTAGATGAGTTTCTTGACCTGATACATCATCTAAGCTAGTTGGATTAAACATTAGTATGGTGTGCATTAAATAACTATGTAGGCCACCAATGTATTTCAATAATGTTTCTGGTGAGTCCAATGATATGCCTAGTGTCAAAGCTCTTTTACGAAATTCCTGAGTATAACTTTGCACACTTTGACCCTTTAACTGACGTAATGTTTTCCAACTCATCATAACTTGTTGCATATAAGCCAAAGGATAATTTTTTTTTTTAATAGCAAAAAAAAATTCATTCCATGTCAAAATTATTTTACCATGTTTTTGAAGATTTTCTTGTGTCTTACCTTCCCACCATACAAGTGCAGTTCCTCCAAGACGAAGGCTAGCAAGCTGGATCTTCTTTCTTTCTGACACAACTTTCTGTACCCTGCTATAAACTTCAATTTGTCTTATCCAATTATCAATATTCTTAACGTTAAGTTCACCATCATAAATCAACAAATCAAATTTTACATCTAATTGATCAAAGAGGATTTCTTACTCTTCTTCTTTTTAGAATAACTAGATTTATGAGAAGAAGACGATGATGACGATGGTGGTGATGATGGAGGAGTTGGTGGAAATAACGAAAGAGGATTTTCACCTGATTCTTTGTCTGGTTTAGGTGATGAAGTAACTTCACCTTTGTTCTTTTTAAACTCTTTATATATCTCTTCTACCATCACACGTATTGTCATGAAGCTATCCAAGAACTGAGCTTCTGTTCCCAACATGTTTTCTTCCACCATCTTCTTTTGGGAAAACACCCTTCCAATCTCTAGATTTGCTTCAACAAGTTCTCCTTCACCTCGCTTGGACTTTGAACTAGTAAGCATTCAATCTTCATATGACAATGTCAAACCTTTTTAAAAATTTAACCTTAAGCTCTGATACCACTTGATCTGAATTATGAAAAAGGAATTACTGACATCTATGTGAACTTGCTTATGTTATTTTATGCAATAGATCGAAAAGATTGCAATTAAAATAAACGACATAAGCCATTAAAAACACATTTAAAACATATAAACACGAAAAAATTTAATAAGGAGTTCACCAGACTTCCTAGCTACGTCTCCTGGTCCTTTAGCTTCCAGTGCTGACCTTTCTATTATGTCTTCAAAATTATTTACAAACATGAGCTCGAAAACTGAGACTCAAATAATAAAATAGATCGCACCATTGTGACTGGCTCATAATTTCAGTCAAAATGAGTACCAATTTTCCCATGTTTGGCCATAGCGACTTCTAGACCCCATGGAAAGTTAAGTAAAAAAAACCACCTCTGTCTGCTGCAAAACTACTTCTGCTGCTCAAAACCATCTTCTCTGTGCGAAATTCGCCTTGGAAACTGCGCTGGTGGTTTCGGGCGCTTCGGCTCCTGGAACACTTTATCTAGAAGTTAGAAGGCCACATTAAAAAAATCTTACGCATAGCGCAATTGGTCTCCGCTCCTATGCGAAGGCGTTTTATAAATCTTTTGGTTTTGGAGGTCGGTGGGTCGAAACCCCCGCCCGACCTTTCTCCAACCCTCCGATGGTTTGATTCTATACATGGCAAACATTTATTAAAATATGTGCGTTAAAACCTTATGATAAGGTTTATCATATCCATACTCCGGCGGTCACGTTGAATGTTATATGGTTTTGAACCATAAATAGTAATACATTAATGTCATAATATATGCTCTGCTATATATATATCTCGGCATAGAATATGGTTCTGCGGTAGTATTTAATGTGTTTTAGGCAGTCTCGTACATGGTGATAACTATATGTTGTTTTTTTATGATATATAAATATATATCGTATTACATGTGTGTTGGCGGTTACCTTATAACGTGGCATATGTGAACCGTTGAATATAAGATATGCAACGTCAACATTAAGGTCCGGTGTATATCCTGTCCATTGCATATTCGGTGATATATATTGCAGCCTTTAAACCTTGGATAAATATGCCACAATAAATAATAACCATGTCATCTCAGTCGGTAAATGGAATTTGGCAAAATATTTCGCACTTTCAAGAGGCCAGGGGTTCGATCCTCCTTGACCCCAAAACTTAACTTTGGGAATAAGCTATCATGGGCAAAATCCGAGCTACCATGTGTCAGCTCTGGATTGGCCCATATAAACCAATAAAATCATGACACATCACTGAGCTCGATGACATCAGCTTGGACAAATGGCAAATTCTTGGGACGACACGTGTCTTGTTGACATCACACTGTTTGACTTTGACTTTTTCCATTTTGCCCTAGTTTACCTTGAAACTTTGACTGGCCACAACTTCCTCATACGAAGTCGGTTTCACGTGCCATTCGCACCATTGGAAAGCTATCGACGAGCACTTCAACTTGATTCCCTTTTTAACTTCATTTGAAGATTTTCATCTAGAGACAAAACTGAATCCATTTTGGATCAACTTGGACTTCCAAGGGTTTTGCCAACTCAAGGAAGAGAGGAGATCCAACAACCATAATAGAAGCAAGAGAGGTAGAATATTTCTATCTAAATTTGATGGATCAAAAAAGTGCACATACAAAGCTTGGGTGGAGGAGCTAGATTCCTATTTTCAACTACACCAAGTTTCAGAAAAGGAGGCCATTAGAGTAGCAGCGCTGCACTTCAAAGGTATGGCCCATGATTGGTGGTTTTATAGTTCTGCTTCATTTTATCATGCAAATGTAAACACTTATGCAGGTTTCACTAAGAAATTAGTGAGGAGATTTGATCTTAAACATTGTAAAACATCTCTTGTTGAACCCAAAAACTCAAAACCTTTGCATGAGTTGGAGAGATTTATTTTTCCAACTCCACTCCATAATTTTTTTGAAGGGGATGGAAACATGCATGATACCTTGACAAGGGCAAGATCCCCACTTCTTGAAGAGCCCTCTTCTATAGATGAAGACATGGAGGTTCCTCCTTCAAGGGAAGACCAAGATAAAGGGTCTCTCATTGATGATGAGGCATTCTCACATAATGATGAAGAGGACGAGAAAAGAAGAGCTAACAGGGTTGTACCATCAGGAGGATATCCATCACCATATGGAGATGGGAATAGATCCATTTCTTCCATTAGAGGAGCCCTTGTGTCTTTGTAAGAAATTCCAAATGATCCAACATGTGGGAACCAAGGCATAATTCTGGAACAACATGTATTAGTTTTTTTGGATTGTGGGATGGAGGAAAAGAAGGATCAACATCAAGGGAAGGTGAGCATTCACCCTTATCTATTTAAGGAGGTTTCCGCACCAAAGAAGGAGGCTGTATTGTGCATTGAAAGGAGGGACAAATCAGTCCACTCATACATACAGTCCACTTCAGATTTTGATGTCTCACTGCATGGGGGCATTCCACCTGGGAGGCCACTAGATCTAGAGTTGGTGGGAGACATCTTACCATTTGTTTCACCACTCTTAGATCTCGGAGAGGTGGATACTTTGGAGGGGTCTAGTACAGTGCAGAGAGTTTGGGATAGTCTCAAGGAGGAGGGAGACATTTTCACATTTTCAGCATTACCCACTCTCGCTACATATACTGTGCTAACAGAAGTTGCTGCAATGATGGAGGATGGCACCTTCATGGTGCAAGGAAGCTGCTCCATGGATTTGGAGAAACATAGGGTACTTCCTTGGAGGAAGGAATCCTCCATACATTGGAGTAGATGGAGGCAGGAGGTTCTTTTTGGATGGTAGCTTCTCATGGGAGGCCAACTTCCAAAAGTCACCACTTCTATTTGAGCATGAGGAGCTGCATGATGGGCATGGTAGAAATTTGGAGGATGAATTTGGCATGAGGGATTTAAAAGTAGAAGACAACAACATGTGTGGAGCTTCACATTTCAGATCTTTAGTGGTGTCTCTTAGGAGGGTTGATCCATATTGGAGGTCTCAACTTTTGGTAGAGTACTCCAAGGATCTTGGTGCTTGCATGATTCTTGATGACCCAGAGGGAGATGATAGATACATGTGGTTGATGAGTTCATCTATTCTTATGGAAGAGTCTTCTTGACTAGAGTTTATGAGCTCAAGAGGAAGCTATTACATGCAGCACATGTGGACTTTCTTTCCATGCACTTTGATGCATTTCATTCTTTGATGGAGGAGTTCACTTGGGAGGGCATCCAACAGAATATATATCAGCATATGGAGAGATGCATAGCTCGGATGGTGATGGAGAGGTTGTCACAACCACTTCCCTACTCATTGAGAGTGAGGGAGAATTTTCAGTTGAGCCATTTCAACTCGAGGACCAAAGTACATGGTAGAGAAGGTACAATTTTGCATTATGATTTGTACTTCTTTACTTTATATGAACAACATGTTGTACCAAGGAGGATTATCCCTTCTTTCACATTATATTATGATGTACTTAAGGCCAATTGTAGCATTTAGGTTGGATATTCTATTGGTGGTTTGTGGGGGAAGCCACATGATTCTTGGTGTGCACCATTGGCACCACATTTTACCTTCATGATCCTATCTTGTAGGATGATTGTGGCAGAAAAAAAGTGGCTGGAAAGACACTTGTTATTATTTGTATTGAGGCAGGTGAGGGATGCACTGCGCTGGTTCCATATGTGGAACTATGATCCACCTCCTGGTTGTCATATGGCAACTTGTTTTCATTGGTTTTTGCTTCCATATGTTGGAGATGTTCTTATGTTTATGGGAAGCTTTGTTGGGAGAGTGGCACATGAGTTGAGGGTGCCCATTGGGAGTATGATTCTCCCTACTATACATGTTGCATGTTTCAGGAGAAACAATGGGCAAACCATAATTCCCATACTACATCTCTTTTCTTCATGTGGGACGAGCCATTTGGAGAACTTGAGTTCTCAGAGGAGGGAATTCAGGCTGATTTGTTTGGTGTGGTAACTTGGGCCATTCTTGGAGGCCATGTAATTTCAGCCCAAGATCAACAAAAACCCCATACTTACCATAAATGGAGAGAGAAACAACTTGGGTGGAAAAATCTAATCTCTCCATGTAGCCCCAATACATTACATAAACTGGGGGTTGATGATTTCTTTGATGAGCTACCTAGAATGGCTCACTTCATTTGGATGATAGCATGGGTAGGGGAGACTCTCATTGGGGATGAGATTCCATATTTTTATCATCACTCCTACCTTGAGAAGGCCATGGGACAACTGTTGAGATTCAACAAGATGATGAGCTTAGTGAAAATCAGTCACCTTCACTAAGTGGGCCCACAGGCTATTTTTAGGTGTAAGTCTATTTTTAGACATGGTGATCATATTTTAGAGGTTGCAGGATGCTATTTGTGGATGGTTGGTCAAGTTGGAAAAATAGATGAAATTCTATTTTTAGAATATTGGGCGAAGTACATTTATAGATCGTCGATCTCAAAATAGAAGAGTTGATTATTATTATCCCTTAATAATAATCAGACTCTAAATATCAACTTATTCTCTTGGAGCACTTTATTTCAGTATACATATTTGGCAAATCAGTTGGCTGAAGGAATTACGTAATTCCTAGGGTTTACTGGTGGTTCATGCATGGAGGACTCAGTTAGAATTGAAGTGGCAAAGTTATGACAGAGTTGGAAGAGTAGTTTATGGAGTTGTTATTTAATTTAACTCAGTTAAGTGAGTTAAACTCAGTTGAGCTAGTTGTATCTAGTCTAACTGAAAGATACACTAGTGAGATTTAAGTGAATTAATTAGTTAATTAATTCATAGCTATTAACTCACTAACAAATGAACAGAAACAACAGTTAACTATAGTGCATGTCAGTTCCAATGGAGGCCCAGTGGAGAGATAGGTGAAAGGACGAGATAGACTATCCGTTGTGACTATAGTGATGCATTGGTTGAATCAAACACACATTGGAGTTGCCAATGATGATTGCATAGTCAAGGAAAGGTAGATTCGAATTCATTCAGGGGTCTTCTTCAGCAGGGATTGCATGGTGGAGGCATGCTATCAGGTGGCAAGAAATCAGTGCATGGATTTGCAAATTTCTTCATGTTAGTGTGTGACGATTGATTTTACTGAGAGCTTGATGTACTAAGATTTGTATGAGATTGTTACATGATATCCATGATACATAATATATGATAGTTTGGGTTTTTAGCTTCAGGATTTCCCGTTAAACAACTGTGTTATGTGCAATTTTTTTTATTGCTTCATGTGTTTGCAATTGAGTTTTTAAATTTCCGCAAAAATTAATAATGGAAGGATTCTATATTTAGCAAGAAGATAAATATTGTTAGATCAGGAGAATATGGATATATACATGCATATGGTATATAATTTCTACATGGTATCAGAGTAGTGTTAACTCTTGAAGATTGCAATCGTGAAGGATTGCTAAGTTTGTGTTGGTGGACAATTTGAATTTGTTGCAGAAATTTCTTGGTGCGACAGTTGGGTATACATTGAAATGTCTTTCAATGGGTTTCAATAGGAGTATGCCCTTGAGGGTAGCTAGAATTACATAGCCTGGAAGTATAGGATGGAGGTGGTGCTGGAAGATAATGGACTGAAGGATCTCATCGATAGCGATGTTCCTAAGCCTGGTTCTAGCGATGCTGCATTACTTGACGCATGGCAAAAGAAGGTAGCAGAGAAAAGAAGAATTCTGTTGGAAGGTGTGAAGGACCATATTGTGTCTAGCCTTCAAGGGAAAGCAACTCCATTTTAAATGTGGAAGGCTTTAACATATTTTTTCCAAAGCAGCAATGACTAGAGGAAGTTGGCACTGAAATATAAGCTCAGAAAAATAAAAATGGAGAAGGGCGAAAATATTGCAAAATATCTCATGAAGTTTGTCCACTGTAGGGATGAACTGGGAAGTGTGGGGATTACTGTTGATGATGATGACTTTGTGAGCTTGGCTCTCCTTGGGCTTCCGAAGAGTTGGCATAGCTACGAAGACTCTGTCAATGTACGGGAGAAACTTCCGGGTTGGGAGCGACTTTGGTTGGATCTTGTGCAGGAGGAGATAAGGCAAAGTACCAGAGATGGCTCTTCATCAAATAATGAAGATGAAGAGAATTTCGCTTTTGCTGCCAAAGAAATGAAAGGGAAGGGGAAGAAATTTCCTTCAAAATCTGAGGCTAAAGGCAAGAAGCAGGATTTTTCCAAGGTGAATTTTTTTCATTGTCACGAACATGGGCATTTCGCCACTAACTGCCCACAAAAGAAGAAGAACAAGAAGGTTGCTGGAGCTTCAATGGGTGAGGCCTTAGCCTCAAAATTTGAACTTGATTTCTCTTTGATTTCATGCTTGGTTTCAAGCTCAATGGGATCGGTGTGGTATCTTGATAGTGGTGCGTCTTTCCATATGATGGGAGACAAGGAGTTGTTTAGTGACTTGGAGGAGAAGGATCTCCAAATGCATATAGAGATGGGTGACGATGGTCGATACAGTGCTACTAGCATTGAGACCATTACCTTTGAGAGGGAGTCAGGTAATCCATTTCTGTTGAAAGATGTTATGCATGTTCCAGGTCTGAAGAAGAACTTGGTCTCGGTCGCAATGTTGGAAGACAGAGGTTATGACGTTGTTTTTAGCGATGGAAAAGCTTTCCTGCGACATAAAACAACGGGTCAAACCAAGAGGAGAATCGTGCTATGGGTAAGGGATTTACTATGGGAAAGGGATGTACTATGGGTAAGTTTGTGAAGAACACCTTTCATGAGAAGTCGAACCGTGCTTCGGTGATCCTGGAGAGAATTCACACAGACATGTGTGGACCTTTCTCAGTTGCTTCAACAACAAAACACAGATATTATGTTATATTTGTTGATGACTATTCTAGTAGATGATGGATCTTCTTCATGCAGAAGAAGAGCGAAATATTATCAAAGTTCTGTGAGTTCAAAGCATTGGTGGAGAAGGAGTCAGGGAAGTAAGTGAAAGCTCTACAGAGTGATAATGGTGGTGAATATATCTCGGGCGAATTAAAAGACTTCTGTGGCAAAGAAGGAATTCAAAGAGAACTCATAGCGCCTCATAACCCACAACAGAATGGGATTGCGGAGAGTAAGAACAGAACGATCGTGGGTGTTGCATGACCAGGGCCTACAGATGCACTTGTGGGCAGAAGCATGCAACACTCCGGTTTATGTGCAAACCGTTGTCCTCATAGAGTACTTGGCATGAGTGCACCTGAAAAAGATTTTACTGGTAAGAAGTCTGATATTTCTCATTTGTAGATTTTTGGCTCATCTGTTTACATTCATGTGACAAAGGACGCCAGGAAGAAGCTGGAGCTGACTACAGAAGTTGGGATATTTGTGGGGTACACAGAAACACCCCATAATTATCGTGTGTATTTTCCAGACTGTC
Source organism: Pinus albicaulis (assembly GCA_034641835.2). Taxonomy (NCBI): domain Eukaryota; kingdom Viridiplantae; phylum Streptophyta; class Pinopsida; order Pinales; family Pinaceae; genus Pinus; species Pinus albicaulis. The sequence continues at coordinate 22,240,051 of CM076583.1, forward strand.
GGATGACTGTGGTGCAACAGGATATAAAATTAAATGAGGTGAAAGCCATGAAGTTGTCGCTTGAGAGGGAGCTACACTTTCATGCAAAGGAGGAACTTCTTGTTCCGAAAGATGAGCCTCTAGATGTGGATCAACCATAGGAGGAGATTCATGGAGTGGATGAGTCCACTCATTCAGAACAAAAAATTAGACAATGCAGAAAGAGTACCACAGAAGCTGAGAGACTGAAGCTTGATGTGGCACAGAATGTAGGAGTCCCTACATCACAACGGAGACAGAGACAATCACCTGAAAAATTTAATGGATACATGACTCTTATGAACAAGTGTATCGTGACATAGCCATCTTATTTTGAAGAAGCAGTGCAGGAGCCCACATGGGTAGATGCCATGGTGGAGGAGTATAACTCCATTGTTAGAAACAATACTTGGGATATTGTTCCAATGCGGGTGGGTAAATCAGTTGCAGGATCAAGATGGATCTACAAGGTAAAGTAAGCTGCTAATGGGAGCGTCGAGAAGTATAAGGCAAGATTTGTTGCTCGGGGCTTCTCACAGATTGAGGGGATTGATTATGAAGAAAAATTTTCACTTGTCACACGGTATTCTCCCTTAAGGACCATCCTTACTCTCTTAGCACAGATGGGTTGGCACATTCATCAGATGGATGTGAAGACTATGTTCCTTAATGGGATCATTGAAGAAGAGGTGTACATTGAGCAACCTGAAGGATTCTAAATCTTCAGCAGCGAGTCGCATGTGTGTAGGCTCAAAAGAGAACTGTATGGGCTGAAACAAGAACCTCGTGCTTGGTACACTTGGATCGACAGCTATTTCACTAGACTTGGTTTCACCAAGAGTGAGGCTAATGCAAACCTGTACCAAATTGTGGTGGAGGGTAAGCTTTTAATCATTTTTCTTTATGTTGATGATTTAATACTAACGGGTGATGAGCAGTTGATACACTCATGCAAGGCAGATCTTGCAAAGGAGTTTGAGATGAAGGATTTGGGCCTCCTTCATGATTTCCTTGGATTGGAAATATGGCAGCAGGAAAGTGAATTGTTTGTGTCTCAAGGCAAGTATGCCCGGGAGATACTAGAGAAGTTTCACATGTAAGGCTGCAAGCCTATTGATACTCCTCTTCCAGGAAATTGGAGGAAAGAGGATGCTACATCGGTAGAGGTAGTGGATGCCACTGTTTATTGACAGTTGGTGGGTTTGCTCATGTATTTAGTTAATACAAGACCAGACATATGCTATGCGGTGAACCGGCTTTCACAAGGGATGGTTAAGCCTACCAAGCTCTTTTGGAAGGTAGAAAAGAATGTCCTGAGGTATTTCAAGGGCACATCTGAGTATGGCTTATGGTACAGATAGACGGATGAGGTGAAGTTGCATGGCTTCACGGATGCAGATTGGGCAGGAAACCCAACGGATAGAAAGAGCACATCAGGAGGGGTTTTCAATATCAGATCTAGAATAGTTTCTTGGTACAACAAGAAACAAAGATCTATGGCACTCAGTTTAGCGGAAGCAGAATACATGGCAGCAAGTCAAGCTACATGTAAGGCTATCTGGATGAGGAAGATCCTGGTCGTTTTGTTCGGTTCACATTTAGATCCTACAGTGATACATTGTGATAATCAGAGTTGTATTAAACTCATTATTAATATTGTTTTTCATGATAGATCTAAACATATTGATATCTAGTATCATCATATCAGAGATTGTGTGTAGCGGAAGATCATGTTGCTTTAGTACATTCCTACAGAAGATCAGGATGTAGACATTCTGACGAAGGTGCTCACCAGGAGAAAATTCGAATACCATAGAGGCAGGATCGGGGTGAAGGATAATCCCTATCTTGTTGAGAGGGAGTGTTGAGATTCAACAAGATGATGAGCTTAGTGAAAATCAGTCACCTTCACTAAGTGGACCCGCAGGCTATTTTTAGGTGTAAGTCTATTTTTAGACATGGTGATCATATTTCAGAAGTTGTAGGATGCTATTTGTGGATGGTTAGTCAAGTTGGAAAAATATATGAAATTATTTTTTTAGAATATTGGGCGAAGTCTATTTATAGATCGTCGATCTAAAAATAGAAATGTCGATTATTATTAGCCCTTAATAATAATCAGACTCTAAATATCAACTTATTCTCTTGGAGCACTTTATTTCAGTATATAGATTTGGAAAATCAGTGGGATGAAGGAATTACACAATTCCTAGGGTTTACTGGTGGTTCATGCATGGACGACTCAGTTAGAATTGAAGTGGCAAAGTTATGACAGAGTTGGAAGAGTAGTTTATGGAGTTGTTATTTAGTTTAACTCAGTTAAGTGAGTTAAACTCAGTTGAGCTAGTTGTATCTAGTCTAACTGAAAGATACACTAGTGAGAGTTAAGTGAATTAATTAGTTAATTAATTCATAACTATTAACTCACTAACAACTGAACAAAAACAACAGTTAACTACAGTGCATGTTAGTTCTATTGGAGACCCAGTGGAGAGATAGGTGAAAGGGTGAGATGGATTATCCATTATGACTATAGTGATGCATTGATTGCATCACACACATATTGGAGTTGCTAATGAGGATTGCGCAGTCAAGGCAAGGTAGATTCAAATTCATTCAGGGGTCTTCTTCAGCAGGGATTGCGCAACGGAGGCAGGTTATCAGGTGGCGAGAAGTAAGTGCATGGATTTGCAGATTTCTTCATGTTAGTGTGTGATGATTGATTGTACTGAGAGGTTGATGTACTAAGCTTTGTATGAGATTGTTACATGATCTCCATGATACATAATATATGATAGTTGGGATTTTTAGCTTCAGTCTTTCCTGTTAAACAACTGTGTTATGTGCGATTGTTTTTATTGCTTCATGTGTTTGCAATTGAGTTTTTAAATTTCGCAAAAGATTAACAGTGGAAGGATTCTGTATTTAGAAAGAAGATAAATATTGTTAGATCAGGAGAATTTGGATATATACATGCATATGGTATATCATTTCTACAACAACAAGAAGGTTTCCACTTACACCTTCCACTTTTTCATGATGTGAACCATTTGGGTTTGCATACTTGGGAGGAACCATTGGAGGCAAGATTTATTGCAGATTATGTTGAGTTGTGGTGGAATCTATTGATGAGGAGGCCATAAGAAGAGGAAGGGAGGAATTTTGCTCCACCTTTATAGTTTCTTGAGGACAAGCAACATTTTGGAGGGGAGGACTGTAATATTCCAAAAATTTAGCCTTCATCTAAATGGAATATTAGGGTTGGTTTCATCACTAGGTAGGTGAATAAATGGGTAAGGAGGCCCATAAACTTATTTAGGACAAATAATAACACTCCTAATGTGAAATGAGGAAGAATAAGTAGCTGGATTAAACACATTTGGGTGTGAACAGGGATTGGATCATGTTGATTTAGTCAACTTTGACCAAGTCAACAATGCTATCATGGAGGAGTGGCCTTTATGATGAGACAACACAGTTTTAGTGGAGGACAACTTGCATGAGCTTGGTGGCAAGTATGGATGGGACCCAATGTGAGGAGGTTCACTTGCTATATATGGAGAGGATGGCAGCCTTTTTTTTTTCATGTTTTTAGATTATCATTTGATATTGGTCTGTTTAGACTTTGCATTCCTTTGCTGTTTAGCAGGGTTGTTGTGCTGTTTAGCACAAGGGTGTTCTTGATCGGGAATCCCTACCTCATCATCAGGGAAGGAGAGGTTCTTTGAGCTACATCTCATCATTCTAGCATTCTGGTCAAGCTACCTCCTTCAACTATAGCGCAGTTTCTGTTTAGAGCTGGGTTGTGTTGCAGGGTGCAGCAAAGGAGGATCACATAGAGCTATTTCTGGGCTTCTTTTTCAATGGAGAGGTAGCCTATCCATTGGAGGATCAGCAAGGAGGGCTCCTAGACATATTTTCACATCTTTGGCATCAGGCCAACCATCTACCATCCCTCACAACATAGTCACAATTCTGAACTGCGTTATTTTTGGAGGCAATTGCTGGGAGGGTTCATTGAGCTCATTAGGAGGGTCTATTTTTGAGTAGATGGATCAACCTTCTATTTAGAAACACCATTGGAGGAGGACATCACCATTTTAGATCTGTCATAGCCTCATTCCATTTCAGATCCAGTTTTCAATGGCATATTAACCCTAGGGTTATTTGTCACATTGTATATTTCTTGGTATTTCTAGCAATCTCTTTCAGGTTGGCTAGAAATCTTGTATTAGAGCCCACATCTTATTTTATGGGCATTTCTTTTGTTTCTATCAGAAATATTCCATTTGTTTATGTTTATAGCAGCAGTTACACTGATATAAATAGTGTTGTCACTGCTCTCCGACATTCTATACAGTTGCAGCAACTCATGTGATGATTGTTCTGATCATTGGAGGCTTGTTCTTATTTGCTTGAGTGGCTTGTCCCTCATGATATTTTTGTATAGTGTTGCTAATATCTTAATAAAATGATGGAATTATATTTATCCCTCTTATGTCATGATCAAATTGCTGTGTTTTACATGATCATGTCTTGTATTGCTGCTATTTCGAATTTGGAATATTACACATTGAAAGACTTTTGGTTTTACATCCTTCACTCTCACATCAATGCTTATGTTCTTAATGCAGCGATAAAAGATGTTTTGAAGAAAATTGATCTCGAAGGTAGGTGAGGGAAATGGATTGCATCCATGCTTGAATTTTACCTAGAGGTCAAGCACACAAAGTTAATAAAGGGATAGGGTTTGGAAAATTTGATGGCAGAATCTGATTTCTGCAGTTCTGAAGAGGAGGTTGATGACTCATTGACATGAGTATCTAAGATTTTAATTTCATCCCCTTGGTATGTTGATATTGTTTATTTACTGCAACACTTAAATCCTCTTCTGGGTGTGTCTAAAAGCAAGAGTAGATCATTGAAATTAAAGACTTCAAAATTATGTATTTTAGACAATGTTTTGTATTGGAAAGACCCGGGAGGTGTCTTGTTGAATTGTCTTATTGACAGTGAAGCGAAGGAGGTGATGAATGCATTTTAAAAGGGTGATTGTGGGGGTCATTTATTATGGAATACCACATCCAAAAAAATTTTGAGGGATGGTTTTTATTGGCCCACTCTTTTTGCTGATGTCACGAATGTCACGAATGTTATATTTTTGAAGGGAAGAGGAAGTTTCTTCTATGCCTTTGCAGCCCATTTTAGTCTAGACACCATTTCAGAAATGGGGTCTCGATTTCATAGGTGAGATCCATCCTTCATATTCTGTCCAACAAAAGTGGGATTTGACGGCCATTGACTATTTTACAAAGTGGATTGAGGCAATCCTAACCAGGCAAGCTACTGATTTGGTAATAATTCAATTCATGGAATCTAATATCTTGTCTAGATTTGGTTGTTTGTAGAAGATAATCATGGATAAATCCACTACAATTCAACTACATACTATCAGCAAGGCAATGGACTGGTCGAGTTTTTGAATAAGTCTTTGGTCAATATTTCAAAAATATGTTGGAGGTAAATAAGAAAAAATGGCACAAGAAACTCATCAATGCTTGTGGGCAGACAAAGTAAGTAATAAGAAGTCCATAGGTATGTCACCTTTTGAGTTAGTGTATGGAGTTGATACAATATTTCCTACTTCTCTTGTTTTTCTAGTCATGAAGATTTTGCAGGAAGTTGGTAGCGAACCGAATGATGTTGAGCGGCGGATAAACCAAATGATTCATTTGCAATATACCAGGGAAGATTTTTTTCAGAACACTTCTAAGCTTCAAGAAATAATGAAAAGAGTGTATGACAGGAAGAAAAAAGTGAATGATTTCAATATGGGAGATGTAGTTCTCCGTTGGGATGCTCAGAATGAAGAAAAAGGAAAGCACATAATGTTCAAAAACTTGTGGAAGGGACCATACATAATTTCAGCTTCAAGAGGGAAAAATGCCTATTTGTTGGAGGAAATGGATGGAAAATACTATGGAGGAGGACCAGTTAATGGTAGGCTCCTCAAGCACTACCTCTTTTGATCAAATTTCTGAATTTTCTCATCATCATTGTACATATTATTTTACTTTTCTGTCTAAGTGTGAAGGAGTTAATCATGGAAGCTTGAAGCCTGAGGTGAAGGCCATAAGGTTTCTTTGATTGGCTGCTAGTTTTTAAGTACAGTAAGTTTTTTTTAGTCTAATTCGGTTCAGTTTGCCAGTCATTTTTCAGGATTGAGTTTGGTCTCTTGATTTTTTACTCCATGCCCAATGGATAACGCTACTTCATCTACAGTGTTCTTGAAACCTCCTAAGGAGTTTCCATCCCCATATGGAGCCAATGTTTGTGTCTTCCAGTCCTTCTAGTCACCAGTGATCAAATATTCTCTTACAAGGCTTTTGATAGGGTCCTACTGCAAATTTTTATGGTTTCAATAGGTTTTCAAATAAAAATTTGGTCACTAGTTAGTATGTCTAGGTGTGTTACTACTCCTTTCATTTCATGTTTTGGTCATGCCATCACTCATTTTGAGGATTCATCACTGAAATGTCTTCATCACCATCTCATTCAACATCACCATGGTCATCATTCTGCTCATCATTCCATGTAGTGTCATCATTAGGTCATAGGGTCAAAATCATGAAAATAGGTCGTTTCACCATTAAATTCAGCATTGAAAGTAGTAATAGTGAAAAATTTTCAATAAAGGTTTCAAAAGTGTGATTTTATTTCTATCATGATGTAATATGAATAAAAATTTTCCAAGGTTGCAATTCATTATCAATGCAAATAAAAAAGTGAAAGAACATGGTGGGGCCACTACACCACTATGAAGAAAGATTGGTTTCCAAGCTATAAAATACCAAAAGAGCATCCCATTTTCTCATTAAATATTCAAGAGACATCACTTCCCCAAGAAAGCTGACTTTTACCCTCAAAGTAGCAATTTATTTTCACCAAAGAGCCACATTCCTTGCAGCGCTATGCTTTTGCCAAGATTGTTATGTTTTCTCCAAGGGAGCCAAATCTTCATTTGCAGGGGTTTTCTTCAGCAACAAAGGGTTCAAAAACATATCCTACAAGTAAGTTAACCTCCTTGTCACCTCCTCTCATCAATTTTTCCACTGAAATTAGGTAAAAATCAGTGAATTACCTCTCTCAAAATTTGTGCTTTGTTTTTCATTTATTGGTCAATTTGTTGCATGATTGTTGTAAAAACCTAATTTTAAATCTCTAATACCTTCCCCAAACTTCCATATACTACCCTTGACCCTTACCTACACTTGTATCCCTCATTTTCACTATTTTCCTACTAACCCTCTCCTAGACTACACTTTCTTAGGCTAGGACTGTTATTTCCCCTTTTGACACCCTTCCCCTCACTCATTCCCTAAAATTTCACTTCTCCCTACTCCATAACATCTATCCCTACCCCCCTAAAGTTTCCCAAGAATTTAGGAGACCCCTAACCCCTTCATCTCCCTCCATTCCTAAAAAATGCCTAAATCCCCTATTTTTTCCCACACTAAACCTAATTCCCCTTCCCAGTGAGCTAGGGTTTGCTATGGATTTTGAACCCAGAGTAGAAGAGGCACAAGGGAGGTTATATCAGAAGGTATGAGCCCACTTCAACACATGAGATCATGTCTTCACCCTTCCTTAAGAAATCATTTCAGGATGTTGGTTTCCTTACATTTTTCCAAAAGGTTGAGGAACTAGGTTTTCATGAAAAACTTACGAGCACTTTTGCACCAGTTTGAGGAGAGATAAGGTGACTATTGCAAGGGTGGTGTTCACTCTTTCAGTAGATACCATTTCCATAGCTACATGGATTCCAAACAATGGACAAAATTGGTTCAAGAGTATATACCTTGACATTGAAATCTACAAAATGTATTTGAAACCAACATACAAAGAAACTCTAACACACGTATTTCCATTCAGACGGTTTTTAGACAAGTATACCCCTCTCATGAAATTTATCATGAAATATTTTGCGTGTGAGGGAATTATATCAGTATCTTATGATACTGTTGATGCATTTCATCGATGTAAAAGCTCTCAACTTGACTCATTACCTTTACAAAAGCATGGTAAAAATGGTAGAGAAGGTAAGTAGATTGGGAGAATATCATTATGCTAGTCTATTTCACCATGGCTTGGTGAAAATACTGGTTTTCCATCAGTTAGCATAGATCAATTTGTCATGGGATGGTTTTATATATTCAGCTTCTCTTTTGTCTTCTCGAGCTCAGTCAAGCAGTCACTCGACACCTTTGACTTCACCAACACATCAAGAGGTGGTTTCCACAAGAAAACCTATCACCAGAACTCAAAGGGTAGAGGTGACTCAAACATATCTTAGAGGTAATAGTCTTGTGTTTTCTCTAGACATTTTTGAAAGGGCCAAGCCTACATCAGGGAAAGAAACATCATCAAATTTTGAGATGCCATTGCAGGATGAGGGACAAGTTCATCTTGACATGGATATGGAAAATTTGGAAATCCATGAGGAGGGAAAAAAAAATAAGCAGATCATAATGGAGAAGGAGGTAGAGATTAGAGGGCTCAAAGTCAGTTTGTCAAATGAAAATTCCTTGGTTTCATTCTTGCAACAGGAGAACATGCAGCTAAAGGTAAATCAGTCGCTCTTAAACAAGCCCAAAGCAGATTTGAGAAAGGATGACTCCAAAGGTAAGGTAGTTGTTGAGGTTAATGATTCAGAGGATTAAGAAGAACATGTTAAAGCAAGGAGACCAACAAAAATAGTTCTCAAGAGAGCAATTGAGCAACAAAAAGAACCATCTCCACCAAAAGGTCAAATAACTCTTGATGAACTCATTCTGACAGAATTTGAGAAAGATAAAGTAGGTTGGCTGGATAGGGTGAATTTCCACTTGGAAAAGATTCTTAAGAGGGAAAATAGAAACAATAACCTGTTATCACTCCAATAAATCCTAGGGTTGTTATGATTTTTGTTTATAGAAATATTAGAGGTAACCAGAAACCTAATTTTGAGATCAAGATCTAGCCTTCCTAATGCTCAAAGACAACTCTCTCTTTATGATTTAGCTTTGTTATTTTTAGTTGATTTTAGGTTAGTTATAAAAGATTGTTTGGTTTTGATTTTGGTTTGGTTTGGTGGTGGAATTATTGATTCATATGGATAGATGACTGTTTATTTACCATTGGGCTATGGAGTCAAAGTGTCTAGAAAACAAGACTGAATCAAGGTTTAAATGAAGTGTTCACAGGGAAAGGTAACTGAGCAAATTCAGATATTTTAGGCTGGATGGTGAAGTGGTTTCAATCGGGATCAAGGAGAAGTTAAGTATTCCTCAAACTGAATAATGAGGGAGATGAAAGAGGTCAATTGAAAATAAGGAGCAATGAAGAATTCCCTAATCTGGATATTAGAAGAAAAAATCAAAATGAATAACAGTTCAGAACAGAGTGTACTTAAACAATTTCTACAATAATATTCCTGTTATAACATTTAAATTGGAAAACATGCAAGTATGTGAAATACTTAAGAAAATAAAAATTTTAACAATAGAAAGATACTTCACTGAAGTGGCCCAACACATGAATCCTGTAATGCAATGCCTTCATTACTCAGTCCAATCTGCTGACTTGAAAATGTTACAATAAACCCTCAGGTTTCAGATCAATACAACTATAGAAATTTTCAGAAATCCACACTCAATACTTTCAATTATGAAGTATTTATACAAAAAACTAATACAAAATATCCTAGAACTGATTTAGGAATTATTCAAGGAATACAAAATATCTTCATGCAAGAAGATAGAGACACCTATGTAACTAATTCAAGCTTTCCCTCTTTTATGGATTTGTTGTTTGCTTTTATTTGATCTTTTGCTGCTTTATCTCTCTCTGACTGTTTGATTTCACGTGAGCTGTCTTCTTTTTGTTGAGTGTCTTTCACGTTGTATTTATCTTTAAACTCTGTTACTGCTCTTTAAACTTTAACTGCTATGTTTTCATCTTTAACTTGGACTGCTCTTTTACATGTTTTACTTTTCACTTTCATAGTAAATCATTCAGTTTCTCCCAAGCTTCTTCATCTGGTAATTTGATTTTTACCATTCTTCTGAAAATTTCATCAACCTCCGTGTATTTTGCAAATGTAGGCTTGTTGATAAAGAGATGATTACCTCGTGCAAGAGGTAAAAAATATTCTCAAAAGTCTGATAAAGCACTTTTCCTGTAGGAATTCATTTCATGGAGGAATTGTTGGACTGTTCTTTGGCCACTTCTCTCATTTTCTTGTCATAGTCTTCATGTTTCATCAATATTTCATTGATAACCAAAGTATTAGGCAGACCTTTTTGCCTCAAAACATCAAATTTCACCATGAATCTGGTTATTGCAAGCTCCATGTTTTGACACTTGTATTCAAGTTGTGTCATTAAGTTCCTCTTGGAAATTACCTTTCTTACTTCTATAATTGTTTCAGTTCTGTCACTTATGCCAACTTATTCTAATTCCTATTTCTTCTTGGAATTAAGAAAATTAATAATCTGAGTGGCCTCTTCTAGCTTTTTCCCAAGTTCCTCTTTGACTTTCTAAATAGCTTCAGTTGCTTCCTTGATAAAATCCTTCTTCTCAAAGATAACTTGGATGGATGGCCAAATACCATTAACAGAGTTAATGATATTGGCCCAGAACTGTTTCTTTGCTTGGGAAAGTGGTTCTTTTAGTGTCAATTATTTCTCTAACTTCTGTACTCTGTCAGTCAATCTGTTTGACTTATGTGTTTCATTCTTATGCATGATTTGTATCAACTTCTTTTCATCCTCTAGAATTTTTATTTGTTCTTTAAGTCTATTTATTTCATTTCTTTGTATTGACATATCTTGCATGGCTTTAATCAGTTTACCTACTTCATCACTAGGATGAGTTGCTGTTGCTGTTGAATCTGTTGCTGATGTAGTGGCTGATGTAGATGCAACTGCTATAGTGACTGTAGGAATGGTAGTGACAGGAATTGCTTCCATATTGGCCTTATTTTCCTGCACCAATTTATCCATCTCAATATCCATCTCTTTCAGTTGAGCTGTCAACTGAATGATGCGATTCATAATTTCATCTTTTTGTCCTTCATTCTCCAGAACTTCCTTAGCTTGTGGATGTTTAGTAGGAGGAAATTTCAGTTATTTTTTCAATGGAGCAATGTCTGCATTATTTTTCTTGATAAGCTCTTCTGCTACTTTGATGTTCTGGGGATCATATCCTACCTCTATGATTAGTTCTTCAAGTGATTTTATTCTGTTGTCCTTGGCTTCTGAGGAAGCCTTGTCTAGTTTTACTTGTCCTCTGATGTTTTCTAGAGTATTTTGCAGTTTTTGGACACTCATGGCTTTGTTGGTCATTGTGGAGTATATCATTTCTACAACTTTCTTATGGAATTCAATTTGGTCTATTAGATGTAGATCTTTGGCTTGAACTTCATATGATGTCTTCTTATATTCAATTGATGAATTTGGATTCTTCACTATTCGCTGCAAGATGATCATCTGCATCTTGTTGGTTTTATAATCAAAGGCATAAAGCAACCTGTTTTTGTCACTATGTGTCTGTTTCCAATATTGCGTATAGGTTACTTCTTTTAATGCCTCATTCCTAAGCTTGATTTCTTTATATTTCTCCATTATATCAAGTTCTTTATCAATAGGTTTGTTTGAAGAAGACACTTATACATTGTGTTGTTTTTGAATAATCTGAGTATTAGAGGTTGATGGCTGATGAGTTTCATTTGAAACTGTAGGTGGTGCATTATCTTTAACCACTGTGTCTGTATCAATAATTTTAATTGTCTCAACTTATTCATTTACAAGATTTAGCTTGGGCTTCTTCCTATACATTACATTGACACCTAATCCTAAGGGTTGGGTGAGAATATTCAATATTGTATATTAAATAATATTAGGAAATAAGGAAGGCCAAGAGTCATTGGGAGATGAATCCCAATAGCCTCACCTCCATGTATAAATACATGTACATTCTTCATCTAATACACATTCTGATTTGCAGAGTTACCTCCTGGTTTGACAGAGCTGAATATGATCCTTCTTCTCTTGGCCTCTTGGAATTCCTATCTTGTAGAACTAGAGTCTGTAGAATAGAACTGGTCTCAATTGGTTTCTCTACCTCTTTCAAAGTATTCTCCAACCACTCTGATTGGTTGGAGTACTTCTCAATCTCTGGTTTGGAATCATGGACAAAAGGAGTTAGTTTAAATTTGAATCTTAATTTGTTGATAACTCCTAAAGGATCATACTACACTTGAAACTCTCACTAAACTTAAATTCCTGTAAACACTTTTCTGCTTGTTGACCAACACCTACATTGTTGCAAATGAAAGGACCAATCTGTTTTTTATATCTTAAACCGTGTCTTCTTCTTTTCTGACAAAAAGTTCACTTCATCAGAGTTTAGGATCTGCCTAATGTATTCTAGTGCAAATAACCTCATTGGGAGGTATTTCGGAAAATTATATGGAGTGAGTTGACATCCATATACCCTAATTTCAATGTGGTTCTGGTATAAATATCAGTCCCCTGTCCTACTGTGTTCATAAAACTGCAATACTTTCTTTATCTCATCATTGATCCTAGGTTCACTGCTACTGCTTAGCATGTTGACAACTAGATGAATAAATGAATCAATGAAGTCTTTATCTGTGAACTTTGTGGAATCCTTCCTGATTAAGGAAGTCCATAAAACAAATGATTTGGGATTACCCTTAGTGTCCAGTTTTTGGAGGCTTATTGTAAACCTTTCAAATTGGAAACATAGGAACATATGAAACAAAATAGATGAATACTTAATGTTATAGCATCATTTCTCACCTTGACATGATTCATGATTGCTACATGGCTTTATGGGCACCCATTCCTACAGACTTGGACAAATTCACTTAAAAACAGTGGAAAATCCTTCATACGCGACTATGCCCGTGTTTTTCCGCGTGTATACGCGAGTACAGCTAGACTTTTCCGCGTATGCTATTTTAATGATTAAAAAATATATAAAAATCCCTAATTTCGCGCTGGGTTGATGGTTATTTCTAGGTGGTTGACACTGACCCACGTGGCCCCCCCCATTTCCAAGCTGTAGACGGCTGTTTGGAGGGACACAGAACCTCTCATGTATGGCTAAGGGGAGAATTATTGTGCTCTTTTCTGTTGGTTCTATCAGATAAGATTACGTGCCTCCTGCACTTTCCCAGTTCATTTCAGGAAACCCTTGTTTCCTTGAGATACACATCCCTTTATATGTTATCTCGTATGCACTGATTTGGAAGGAGTCTTAGCGAGGCAAGGGCTGGACGGATCCGGACGACGGTCTGCGAAGGCCTTGGAAGGATCAGGTGATCTCTCCACTTACTTTTGTACGTACTATTTTTATAATACAGAAGTATCATGCTGTTCCTGAAGTAAACATGTTAGTGTATGCTTTAATGTATGAAGAATATTTGTTATGCAAGCATTCATGATGATTTATTTAATGTTTTATAATCTTCTTTCTGAGTAATCTTGTACAACTTGTGCTTGTCTTGGTTTCTTCTGTATTTGGAGTTGAAAAAGAAGGAAGGTGGGTTTAGAAGTTTGACTCCGTGGATCAACTTTAACATGAGACCAGGTAAACCTCAGGTTAAGCACTCTCTTTGAACATGAAACATGCATGATAGTAGCAGTCTCTGTTAAGTAGTACGCCCACATTTCTGTAGGTTGAATCAAACCAACCTCTAAGGTGTTAAATCCCAACGAGAAATCGCTCATTTGAGATCATTTGTGATTCTCCACTGTTAGGTTATTTAATTTGTTTGGTAGGTCATATGATTTCTTAAATCTTCTGATCCAGTTTGCTTTCTTGTTGCCAACAGTTTTTTCTGTCTTTTACAGTCCAGTTTGTTTTCTTGCAGTCAGTTTGAAGCTTTTATACCTTTCCCAGACTTGTACTTTTTATTTTTCACTATATTTCTTTGTATACGCAGTTTTTCTTGCACACAGTCGCGTATACCCGCGAGTTTGTGTAGAAGGAACCGCGTATACGCGGGTTTCCCTCAACACAGACGCGTATACACGCCTGTTGCATAACTGCAAGGTCGCGTATACCTAGGCTGAATTTGAAATTTCAAGATTCTCGTGTTTTTGGTCTTTTCTGGCTGTGGAGGCCTGTGTCTGCAGAGTCTCTGTACTTACTGGAGTGTGACAGAAGTGGTTTTAAGTCTTGGTTCTCTTTCGTTCGTCCGAAAACTGATCTTTTTGGCGAAGTGTTCTTGTTGGTGCTAGCACTCCTGGATTGAGTTCCAAGATCGCTTTCTGAGCGTTCTTGGCTGTTCTGCTTTATCAGAACAGAGAGCTTTTTGCTCATTGACTCGCTCCTGTCTTTGTGTTGTGCTTTGCATTGCGTTCTTTGCTTTGTTTTCGATTGGTTTTCTTGAGTTTCATAAGCTAGGTTTTTGTTGCATTTTTCGAAGATCTTTTCTTGTTTCTTTGGAGTTTTGTATTGCAACGAATTTGCACTATTTCTCTTGGCTGTTTGATTGAGTTTTTAGTCTTCCGTTGCCCTTATTTATCTTGCTATCATTAGTTTTATAAGGTTTGGGGGCATAGTTGGAGTTTATGCTTCAAATTCGGTCTCGTTTTGGCTTGGATTGGGATAGTTGTTCTTGGTTTTCTTGAAGCTCTTGTTTTATAAAACTGAAAAGCCCAAAAACATTTGTTTTGCTTTTTGTTTTTTGCATATCAAAAACTCAAAAAACATTGTTTTTTGTTTTTGTTTTTGTTGTTGCCTTTTTCATTTTCGTTTGGCTTCATCTTTTGGGACTTTAGTGAAGTTTCTTGCTTCTAGTTTCCCGCTTGATTGTGAAGGGAGGTTGTCTTTTGATTTCTTCTTCTTCTTGTTGAGTATTTTGATGGCTTATATTAAGAGTTCTTGTTTACAAGAATTAGCTTTCTGGATATCAAAAGATTAGTTGAAACTGAAGGAGCCTTTTGGGAAATTTCACCTTGTTTCAAGGGACTTTCTGCATCTTAGAAATTACATGCTAGTGGTCATTTGCATTAGGTGCATTGAATCATTTAGTTAGCTTCTTAATTTTTTGTGCGTGTGAGTTTGTAATTCGAAAAGAAAAATACATTTTTAGCCTCGTAGAACTTACATAGAAATTGCTCTTCATCGAAAGACTAAGAACTGCATGTGCATGTAGTCAGGTTTTTATTAATTTCTTTTGCGTCAGAACATCATTGGTTTCAACTCCATATCCTTATGACTTAATACAATAGCCCTTAAAATAAGCGATTAAATCTAAAATCAACTAGCAAGTTTTATTTAGTGTCAATCACCAACTAGCTAGGTTGTAGGGCCTTGGAATAGGAGAGAGGAGAGTTAACTCTCCAAGGCCGCTCAAACAGACATAGAAGTTTACTAATTGGGCGAAATCCAACTCCGTGAAGTGGACTGGGAAAGCTCTCATCCGAGAGTCAAGCGCGAGGGGAAGTGAAGGTTAAGAAGAGGGATACCCCCCCTCCGATTAGCTGAATCTAACCTCAAGACCGTTCCGCCTAGCTTCTGATACGGATTGGTGTCCATAGTTGCTGTTCCTAGGTTCCACACAGGTGACTGCGGGGGGGAATACCCGTGGTACCTGAGGCAGACGTCGCATCACTTCCAGCAGTACTTCTGGGGGGTGCCCTTGCGAAGCTTGGGTGCTTGAGTCGGCAAAGGCTGTTGTTAGGAGGTCGGCGTAACTGCTTCTGATACCTTCGCTAGTTGTTCTGGGCCCTAATCATCCCAGACTGCTTTCGGAAGGCCCTATACTTCGCTTTCCTGTATTTTGGTTTCCGGTCCTCATCACCCGGAGTGGAAATACTTGGAGGCTGTTTGCTTGCTGTTTCTCAGGGTTTTGATTTTAGTGAGTGCTCTTTGCTCCTAGCTTACCTAGCTTTTCACTTTTCTTGAGTCTAATATAATAAATTTGTAAAAGTGGCTGATCAAGCGCCTCGACGTTCGAGGAGAGTCCGGGGGTTATCTCCCGAGAGTGCCGAGCCTTCTGCGAGAAGGCGTAGGAGCGATCTAGCAGGAGGTTTTCACCCTGTAGAGTCTGACGCTGTGGAGAGAGATCCTCCACTAAGGTCTGAAGGTTTCGTTGCCGATTCCGGTGTCGGTTCCGTGAGGAGCGTTTCGCTCACCTCGAGGGTATTGTTTCCTCAGGAGGAAGATTTTCAGATAGAAGATATACCTGAGCCTGCAGCTACAGGTCCATCTCCTCTTCCTCTTGATCATCCGTTTGTTATAAAGTACATCGGACCGGAGTCTGAGAGACCGCCGGATCTTCCTTATCTTTCTTATCTTTCGATGGCCACGACTGGGAACGCGGCTTCTACCGTGAGTGCTGCGGGTATTCAGACCCCTGCTTCTGTCGAGGCAGGGGGCACTCTTTCTCTATCTTCGAGTGCTTCTAGCACTGCTATGTTTGGCTCTGGGTTCACCCAAGCATATGCTTCTCAATCTGGTCCCTTTGTTTCAGGGATGTCCATTGCTGGAAATCCCTCTTTTTCCTCTACCGCCGGTGCAGCTGGATCTACGCCCATGTCCAACATGGCTAGTGGATCAGCTTCTTTTCAGGGTTTCCCCTTCGGGACTGGGTATATTCCTAGTCCCAATCCTTCTTTAGGGTCGTTTCCTTTTACGTCCCAGACCCAAAGTTTCAATCCTTGGGCTCAGGGGCCAAGTTCGACTGCTTTTATGGGGTGGAATCCTATGTTTGCAACGTCGGGGGCAGGGAATCAGTTCATCGCGAGTCATCCAGGGAATGCTTCTTTCCCCGCATCGAGTGCTTATCAGTATTTTTCTCCTCTCTCTAATGCGTGGAACCCCTATCAGGGGCTTTCCTCTTCAGTCAATACTTCAGCGGGGGGAACTAGCCTGGGTTATGGTAACTCGGCGTGGGGAGGAGGTTCTTCTCCGTTTTCTACGGGTCCTTACTGGCAGCCTGGTGCCTCATCAAATCCAGGCTATTCTTTTCAGAATGTGGGAAACCCATCCCATCAAGGATGGAATTCTCAGGCTCCGCCGCGATTACCATTTCTGGCAACGTTAAACTTGCCAGACTTGGCGAAGTTAACTAATGACCCGATCCAGTATAGTCCGGGTTGGCCTCCGGTTCCAACCAAACTTCCTTCAGACATTCCTAAGTTTGAAGGTAAGAATGGTGAAGATCCGGCAGACCATGTCACCACATTCCACTTATGGTGTTCATCCAACTCTCTGATCGACGATTCGATTAGATTGAGATTATTTCAGCACACCTTAACTGGAAACGCCGCGAAGTGGTATATAGAGCTTACTGGGGGCAGTTTCGCCACATTTGGAGAACTGGCTGTCACTTTTCTTAACCATTTCCAGTTGCCTGTCAGATATGAGGCTGGGACCGAACTCCTGGCTAATTTTAAGCAGGATGAGGCAACTCACATTTCCGATCATATTCAGGAATGGAGGAGAAGGAAGAGGCTAATTAAAGCCCATATTCCAGGTGAGTTCCTTCTCGAGTGGTTTTTGAAATCGCTTCAGTCAGATATTTCAAAGGATGTATCCATGTCAGGGGTATATTCCGAGGAGCAGGACATCTTTAGGGCCCAACAGTTAGAGTTGATCTATTCTCAGTCTGGCATGCTTTACAAGTATTTGCCTAATGCTCCTCGCTCCAAATTGGATCTCTCGAAACCCAAACCTGGCCCGCATGGTGACGGACTTGTCGGATCGGTCAGTAGTCGTGCAGCCAGCCTGCTTTCTCAATTGCAGCAGTTGTCTTTACAATCTGCTTCTTCTGGTCAGGCTGTGCCTGCTGATTCTTCACCTTCCCAGTCTTTGTCCATTAATGCTGTCCAATCTTCTCAACCCAAAGGAAATCAACAGTCCGATGGGAAGAAGAAGGGACGTAATAACAAGAAGAAGGGCAAGAATGGGAAGGGTACAAATAAAGACTAACGAGCGGGTATAGAAGGGGCAAAGGAGAAAAGTTAAGCCCGGTGCTTTAGGCCTGAGGACTATCTCACGGGACCTTGCCCGGGAAAATTGGGATGCTCAGCAGCTCGTTATCTCGGCAATAAGTCTTTCTAGTCTCAGTCGTGCTAACAAACCCTTTTCCCCAAGGGCAACAATTAATTGCCGCGAATCAAAATCCCGGCGAGGTCCCCAGAAGGGAAATTCCATCTTTCGCATTCCTAAGGGATGAGTGCCCACGTGATGTCACACGAGATCCTGTTGGTGCTGGAGGAATCTTCAAAGAAAGGAAGCCCTGTGCTACCCAGTCGCTCATATCACTGCTTAACCGTCGTAGTCTATGCCTCTGACACCAAGGCATCCTCTAAGCGGTCAACGATTAATCCGAACATGAGGGGATTCCAACTACCGATTGTAGAAGCCCACCCATACAATATGTTGCTATGTCGCCTTAGAGGTACTCTGGCCTTCATCCGGCTCTGGCCAGCAAAGGTTTTGCTTTGTTGTGCACTCGCTAGATCCGAAAAATCTTCCTCGATTACCTTGATATGAAGAATTTTAAGAAGAGCCTTCCTCCTCATATGGCCTTCCATATTAAATCATCGTACCGGAAGACTAATATCTTTCGCACGGTCGTTGATGAGGGTGCTTCTACTTGCGTGATGTCTCTCGCATGCCGGAAGACACTAGGATCTCCCAAAGCTGTTCCATCTAGCACTATTCTTACTGCATTCGATGGCCATTCTCATAGGCCCCATGGTATTGTCCCGGCTTTGCCCATCTGTGTTGGGGGCAAAACCGTTAACATAGAGGTTGAGGTAGTAGATGCAGCCTTGGACTACAACCTTCTGTTGGGGAGAAACCGGATATATGATATGGATGCCATTGCATCTTCACTATTTCGGATAGTATGTTTCCCCCACGAAGGGAGGATAGTTACGGTGGATCAACTGGACTGTCCTCCTGTAGACCTGGATGCGCCTCCTGACTCATCCGTCCCTAAGTTGGACAATACTAAGGCACCTATCGAGAACCTGGGAGTTGGAATGTATTCTTCCCTGATGGGATCTTTTGATCTTCCTCCTCCTAAGGTGTCTATCAATGCTATTTCATCCTCCAAGGCTCCCCTTCGAAAAGAGTTCTTTCGAACTCATTATTTTTCGGACCCTTGGACCTTACCTTCCCCAACTGCCACTTTGGAGGAAGGGCAAGTGGGTGGAATGGCATTCCCGATTTCGGCAGCTGAGATTGCATATCAGTCTGTTGTTGACACTGCAGAGTCTGATCCAGCTCCTCTTTCGCCGGAAGAGTTGGATGGTGATGTGGCTCCGGCTTGGATGCTTACTTCTTCTTCTGCCCAGGATTGTCTAGATACCACTCTTCCATCTGAAGAGGCCATCCTGGAAGCAATGACAGGTATAGAGAGACCGTGGGATGACTTGCATCATCGGTCTTACTTCCTACCTGACTTGAGCGAAGTCGAAGCCAGTTTTCCAAGTCCTCAGTCTCCTGGACCTGTTCACCCAGTCTTGAGCCCCTTAGCACCAGCACAGGTTTATGCTGAAGGGAACATGGCTGTGATCTCTCCGACTATCCCGGTGAACATCTCCAGGAATCCCAACATTATCGAGAACGTTTTCATTGGAGCTGAATGTTCCCGTGAAGAAGTTCAAATCTATACCGAGCTCTTCAAAGAGTATAGGGATGTTTCTGCTTGGTCTTATGAGGAAATTCCTGGCATAGATCCATCTATCGTCCAGCATGAGATCAAGACGTATGAAAACGCTAAGCCGGTCAGGCAAAAACTTCGTCCGGTTAATCCTAGGAAGGCAGCAGCTATCAAAGCTGAAGTTGAAAAGCCGCTTAAGGCGGGATTCATTTTCCCAGTTCCTCTGACTGAATGGGTTTCAAACCCCGTTCCTGTTGATAAAAAGCAAGGAACAATTCGAGTGTGCATCGATTTCAGAGACCTGAATAAGGCGTGTCCTAAAGATAATTACCCCACACCCTTCATTGATCACATTATTGATGAGTGTGCCGGTAACGAAATTTTTTCCTTCATGGACGGTTTTTCTGGTTACAATCAAATTACTATCCGTCCAGAAGATCAACATAAGACCGCATTTATTTGTCCCTGGGGTACGTTTGCATATAAGAAAATGCCTTTTGGTCTGAAAAATGCTGGAGCCACTTTTCAGCGGGCCATGTCCTACGCCTTCCACGACATCAAGAAAATTATCGAGGCATACTTAGATGATCTAGCCGCTCATTCTCGAAAGAGGATGGATCATCCAGGACACCTCCGGCAAATATTTGAGAGATGTCGTTTTTATAAAATTCATTTGAATCCGAACAAGTGCGTTTTCGCGGTAACATCCGGTCGGCTGTTGGGATTTATCGTGTCTAGTGAAGGGATAAGGGTAGATCCCTTCAAGGTTGAGGCAATACTTTGGTTGCCTCCCCCGTCTTCAATCCGTCAACTTCAAAGTCTCCAAGGGAAGTCTAACTTTCTTCTGAGGTTTATCGTTAACTATGCTGAGATTACAAAGGGATATATGAGACTGTTGAAGAAAGGAGTCCCTTTTCTTTGGGACGACTATGCTCAACGCTCATTCGATGCCTTGAAAAGGCATTGACCTCTGCTCCTTTACTGAGTCCACCCGATTATAGCAGAGATTTTCTTTTGTATCTGGCTACAGCAGAATCTACCATTGGTATGGTTCTGGTTCAGGAGGATGATGCTCTGGCTGAGCATGTTATTTACTACCTTAGCCGAGGACTGGTAGGACCTGAACTGCGATACACCCCGATAGAAAAATTAGCCTTAGCAGCAGTCCATGATGTGCAGCGACTCCGGCATTACATTATTCTTCGCAAAACTTATGTCTTGGCAGCTGCCAATCCATTTCAGTTTGTCCTCAGCAGGCGAGTGATTGGGGGCAAATATAATAGATGGATTGTGATTTTACAAGAATTTGATCTAGAGTTCATGTCTGCCAAATCCAAGAAGTCTTTAGTTTTTGCGGAATTGATCTCCGAGTTGCCTTGTGGAGAGGCGATGATCTATGATGAGTCCTTTCCGGACGAACACTTGTTTCTGATCTCTCCACAAGATCCTTGGTATGGGGACATCATTGTATATCTCCAGACTGCGAAGTTTCCCTCTTCTTTTTCGAAAGATGAGCGTCGTAAGCTGCGTCACTTAGCTAAAAGTTATCCGATTATTGGTGATGCTTTGTACCGTCGAGGGGTTGATTCAATCCTAAGACGCTGCTTAACTTTCGAAGAAGCTGAGGCTGTGCTCAATGATTCTCACGGTGGAGCTTGTGGGGGTCATTTATCAGGGCTTGCTACAGCCCAAAATATTTTGCGTGCTGACTACTTCTGGCCCTCGATTTTCAAAGACTGTATTGAATCGGTCAAGAAGTGTCATCCTTGTCAAGTGTATACTCGAAAAATGCGCGCTCATCCAGCTCCGCTTTTTCCAGTCGTTACTGTCGGACCCTTTACAAAGTGGGTATGGATTATACTACTTGTAACCCGCCTTCGGCAAAAGGTCACAAGTACATTATCGTAGCAGTAGACTACTTTACGAAGTGGGTCGAAGCTATGCCTACTTTCGGGAACGATGGTGAGACTGCAGCTCTTTTCTTCTTCAACCAAGTCATTGCTCGTTTCGGTATACCTAGAGAGATTGTCACCGACCATGGCAGTCACTTTCAGAACAGTATGATGGCTGAGTTGGCTCTTAAATTGGGTTTCCGGCAGGAGCATTCATCTCCATATTATCCTCAGGCCAATGGCCAGGTCGAAGCCGTGAATAAGTCCTTGAAGACAATTCTTCAACGGACGATTGATAAACATAGATCCAATTGGCACATTATGCTATATCCTGCACTCTGGGCGTACAGGACATCAGTTAAAACTGCAACTGGCTTTACTCCGTTTCAGTTAGTCCACGGGGTGGAATCCGTATTTCCCATTGAATGCGAGATTCCTTCCCTTAAACTGGCTGTTGAGCTTCTTCCTGACACTTCTAGTCTGGCAGAGCGGCTTCTTCATCTGGAACATCTTGATGAGCAGCATCGAGATGCCGCCACGTTGAACGAAGCGCATAAAAACCGAGTCAAAGTCCAGTACGATAAGGCGGTTAAGCCTAGGGTCTTTTCCGAAGGTGACCTTGCTTTGGTCTATGCCCAAGAAAAAGATGCCTTGGGGGCAGGAAAGTTTAAGTCGATGTGGTATGGCCCCTATATCGTCAAAAAGGTCCTTAAGAAAGGAGCGTATACCTTGGTTGACTTTGAAGGACATGAGTTGTCGGAGCCCCGAAATGGGCTCTATCTGAAGAAGTATTATGCCTAGGCTTTGCCCCGGCATTTTGCTTTGTATATAGTAGTTTTTTGTCTTGTACATATCTGTTTGATTTTCGATTTTTTGATGGGATGGTGATGTTTTTGATCTACTTTGGCAGGTTGTGTTGATGTCATGAGTCATTATGGTTTCGCCGATGGTGCTAGTAGACACACCCGGAACTTAGCTTCCGCGGCTTGGGTGCTTCACTATCCTTCCGGTCAGCTGTTGGTATCAAGAGGGGTCTGCATTGGTCCTGCTTCCAATAACGTAGCAGAATACACTGCAGTCATTCATCTACTCTCAGAGGCAATATCTTTGGGTGTTGATTCGTTGGTAGTTTTCTTGGACTCCCAGCTGGTGGTGTCGCAGTTGAACAACACTTATCGGGTACGAGATCCAATTTTATTACGATTGTTCTTGAGGGTACGTTTGTTACAAAGGTCATTTCAATTTTTAACATTCATTCATATTCCTCGAGCTGAAAATTGGTTTGCTGACTCATTGGCTAATCAAGCTTTAGATTGGCATATTAATCATTCAATACAATAAAATCTAATCATCAAAAACATCATACATTTGATACATTTATTACATCACATCAAATATCGCTGTATATATATCATCGGTATGTCAAAAAACTTTACAAAATTTTGGATCCATAAATGCCGTACAAAACTTGGGCTTATGCCCCATCATGTTCAGTCTCAAAAAATATACAGTCATCTAATATGGAAAATCTGTCTACTCCTGAGGACCCTGCCCAGAAGTTGCGTTCCTATATAACATCACTGCAGTGGCCACACGGCGGAACAGTCTAACCCAGTCCCGGGGTACTCCTACAACCCGTCTCTGGACGGCTTCTGGAAAGTCCTCCACAGCAGCCAGAGGGACTTGCGGGTTAGTCCCTCCAAGTTTCTCTGCACAGCCTGGAGTGTCCTGTCAGAATCCGTTGTCTCTGCCTCACCTCTGCGGCGCTTGTGACGTGCTAGGCCCTCAGGACGAACTGGTCCAACATCTGAAACATCATCATTTTTCATTTGTCAGTCATTATGAATCCAATCCAAAAACATGTTTGTTTTTCATTTTTCATACATATTTGAAAATCCAAAAAAATCATATAAGTTAAAATTTTTGAAAAAAACTTATCGACTGCTCCCCATGCTGCACCGGGTGGAAGTACTAGATCTGGATCTCCTCGGAAATCCATCCCGGCATAGGGATAGTCATCTACTGCGATGATCTGTTCTCTCCACCATAAGAAGAACTCATCGTCCCAGGTAGTTCGGGGTACCTCGCTGCCCCCCAGTCTCTTCATCATGTCTGCCCAACGGGCAATTCTTGGGTCCCGAGGGTTGCTGATAGTTGAGATGACTTTGGGTCTCAAAGCTGGAACTCTCTCGAAGAAGAATGTGGTCAAAATGGTTCCATAGCCAAAGTGTTTTGTATGTGTTTTGCGAATAGAGGTCAGTTGTTGTTTCATGTTCAGTAGCAAGGCAGTGCACCAATCATACACATGAATTAAGCACTCTACAGCTATGCTCATGTGCGTCCTGGACGCCTGATGCAGTGAGGCAGATCCTGCCACTCTGCCGATGGTGAATAGGAGGATCTTCATGTGCAAGTCCTTGATATCTCTGATTGCAATCAGTGTGCCAACTTTCTTGGAATCTTCTATGCAATAGAGTTGGACGTAGTCCTCCACGGTTAACCCTCCCAGGGGCCTTCCGTGCAGATCCACTGGGTCTCCCCTTCTGGAGAGTCCAGTGATGAAGTATATATCTTCCACCTCTATGCGTAGTGGCATTTGATCAATGATGAAACAATCCTGATCCGGTTCCCAATAATTTACCAGCATTTCAAGCAATCTCACATTACTTTTCATATTGGGCATTTTGAAAAATTTGAATAATCCACAATTTCGGAGGACATTTTGCGCTGTTTGATCTTCCATGACCTCTTGGTCTATTGCACTATGCTCGCGTTCCCTCCATGAAATTGTCATCCTGAAAAAATTCATTGAAATTTGCATTAGAAACTCATTTTTGAAATTCGGACTTGCGCATACGCTAGTTTCACTGTGCACAGTCGCGTATACACGCGACTTGCCTTCTTTGAACCCGCGTATGCGCAGGTACGCGTTTTTTAATAAGGGTTTCCAGGTAAAAATCCACTTAATTTTAAATTTTAAACGGACAAAATGAATCAACAGGATGAATAAGGAGCCTACCTGAAGTTTCACTGAATTCTGACGGTCGGTTGTTGCTGATTTGACGAAACAAGTTTTTAGCTCCAGAGCTCTTTTCCAAATCAGCTATGCAATAATGAACCAATTGAGAGGTAATTTGTGTATTTATCGCTAAAAAATTGAAAATTTTCGCAAAAATTTCCTTGTGCTTATTTTTTCGATCTGTCTTATGCTGTATAACTCGATTGCTTGGAAGTGCCCAGTTTCGTATATTTCAGGTACATTTTGACATTTTCGAGATTTTTCCCGGTTTCTGGCCCATGTGTTCAGACTCTTCATGGCAGGTATATGATCTTCACTGGCATATAGGTTAGGGAATCACTTTCCGTTGCATCTTGCATTCTAGCCTCCATACTGATCACTTGCCTTAGGGTCGATCCCATCAGGTCATGAGTATTATACCCATATCACTCGCCGATTTTTAAATCATGACTTGATGGTAGAGCCTTCCTTTACATGGGCTTCCTAGTTAGTTCCTCGCTATCACTTGTTGCCCATGCTGCTTTTTATGTAGGCTCGAGAGTCCTCTTTAGTCCCGCCATGTCTTTCGTGTTGAAGCTTCATTCTTCTCCTTCATCACTTATCATTTTTCTGGCTTATACCCTAGAGGCTCCCTGGTGTCGTTAAGTTGTATTACCGCATTGCATATTGGCTACTTGTTTATCCTGGCCTTTAGCCGGCTTCATTTGGACTCGATGTTTAAGCCAACTTTTGACCTTGACTTTCTGTACAAGTTAACCATTGCATGCACTTAACTATCACGACTTGACACCTTTGTACCCATGGATGGAACGTTCCTCTGAGTATCACTGACCAGTTTTCACCACCTTGCATTGAGCATAGGATTGTTCCAATCCCAGGAACTAGTGCATCTGCTTTCTTGATACTCGTTCTGTCCATTGTACCATAGCATTCTTTTATTCTTTTTCAGGCTTATTATGAAAAAGACAAAAAAATTAAATATAACAAAAAGAGCGGGAACGGGATGTATCTTCGTTATTTTGATGGCAGTACAGAGTCAGTTTTGTCGTCTTTGAACAAAGCACATATACTTATATATATTTCCTTCATTTGGGATGGTTCTAGTTTGACCTAGGTTCAGCCTTTACCATGTTTCACTTGTCAGTTCTCCCCCGGTTGGTTATCTCTTCCACTCATATGGAGAGTTTGTTTTGCCTCCTGCAAGACAGACTTATACAGTGTCACTTTTTACTGCCATGGTCATCACAGAGTCGTGTTTTTGTTCAAGGGAAGTCTAGCCTGAGTCGGCCATTCTGCGGTGTCTCTTGACTTATTATTCAGTCGGCCTTCCCGGTCTTGTCAGTATCATTTTCTATCACATCAGATGTTTTGATCTTCTGCTCGTGCTGGTTTGAGAAGGTCTCCATTGACTTCTTGCCGGCGGGTTTGTCTCTTATCGACTACGACACACTGCTCTGAGAGAAAACCTAGAGCCGCACCTTGGGCCTATTTCCATCATTGATAGGTGACCTCGTGCTCAGCATTTGATCATCATCATGGGTCTTTGACTGAGTGGTTTCCCCTGTGTTCGACGTCAGCACACATTATCACACTTGGGATTCGTGCAGTACCTTGATTTCCATTTGACCCTATCGGTGGATTTCTCGCCTCTGTGTCAGCTTTCATTATTGGTTGGTTCAGAGGGTTTCTTCCGTGCGCTAGCTTCATCTTGTGCACGTCGAAAACGTACTTTGGTTTTGGTTCCATCACTCTCCTTCGTCCGATTCCTTCCAAATCTTGGCCTGCGGGTTACACTCGCGCTGGACTGATGTGGGATGCCTTAATGCCTTCCTTCCAGCAGATCTTTTCCCATCGAATCCGACTCATTGCTCTGGGAACAAGGTCTAGAGTCTTTTTGTCAGTACCTTAGGGTTTGCAGTCATCAGTGGCAGACTCTTCGCTATCGACAGTGAGGATTCATCATTGCCTCCTGATTGGTAGATTCTTTCAAGCGTTCGACTTCAACTCATTCAGTCACACTTGTCAGATTGTACTGGGGCACTTTGACACTCATTATCATTATCGGTGGGTTGTCTCACGTTGGTTAACGGGAAACATCATTGCCCGGTAATCCAACGATTTCTCACATGGTCGACTTCAGCTCATTTATTCCCAGTGTGTAGAATTGTGCTGTTGTGATCGGTGAAGACCTCGGGTTGCATCAGCATTTCTCGGTTCACTGTTGACAGTTCTCTCAGTTTCTGCCAGTGTTGCCGTCCACCCTTATATGTTGCAGTTCAGCACAGCAGCATCTTATATGTTGATCCCCGAGTTGCGTGATTGTACCGTTCGATCCGCCTCTTATGATCCGGTACTTGGAGATTCAGTTACTTGATCAGATATCCAGTTGCACTATCTTTGCTCAGCTTTCTATATGTGATACTTGGACATTGACACAGACTTGTCTTTCCGGGCCCTGCTCAGATGATTCACTATGTACTTTCAGTTCAGTTATACTTGTATACATGTTGGATCTATTCAGTACTTTTTATATATATGATGTATTTTTGACTGAGCATGGGTATGCCCGCCTCAGCATGTGTTGACTCTCTGATTTCTTTCATTGGTTTTTGGCAGGCTGAAATCTGGTGAAGTCCTCTCTTGTTCTTGCGAAGTTCTTTCTATGTGCATAATACATTTCCGCCATCATGTACCCCTTCTGACCTCATATATTAGGGGGCATCTGTTATAGCATCATTTCTCACCTTGACATGATTCATGATTGCTACATGGCTTTATGGGCACCCATTCCTACGGACTTGGACAAATTCACTTAAAAACAGTGGAAAATCCTTCATACGCGACTATGCCCGTGTTTTTCCGCGTGTATACGCGAGTACAGCTAGACTTTTCCGCGTGTGCCATTTTAATGATTAAAAAATATATAAAAATCCCTAATTTCGCGCTGGGTTGATGGTTACTCAGGTAGTTCAACCACCCCAGCCCGTGGCCAACTGTTTCCAACTGCTGAAACTACTTGGAGGGACTATAAAAAGACCTCATATGTATGGCCTAAGGGGGGGGAGAGAATTATTATTATTATACTCTGTTGGTTCCCTATCCAAGTCTGATTCCCCGTGCCTCCTGCACTTTCCCAGTTCATTTCAGGAAACCCTTGTTTCCTTGAGACACACATCCCTTTATATGTTATCTCGTATGCACTCATTTGGAAGGAGTCTTAGCGAGGCAAGGGCTGGACGGATCCGGACGACGGTCTGCGAAGGCCTTGGAAGGATCAGGTGATCTCTCCACTTACTTTTGTACGTACTATTTTTATAATACAGAAGTATCATGCTGTTCCCGAAACAAACGTGTTAGTGTATGCTTTAATGTATGAAGAATATTTGTTATACAAGCATTCATGATGATTTATTTAATGTTTTATATGAATCTCACTAACATATAGAGTAGAAATATACCGTACAACTTGTCCTTTGTGCTGGTTTCTTCTTGTATTTCAGGTGAAAGAGGAAGGACGGTTGCAGGGAGTTTGAACTCCACGTGGATCTACTTCAAACGTAGGACCAACGGGTAAACCTCTCATTCTGCTCTATTTCGTTTTCATGACTGTGCATGATCGTGTGAGTCTCTGTTAAATAGTACGCCCCTGCTCTGTGGAGGTTGAATCCCAACCAACCTCTAGGGTGTTAAATCCCCGAAACACGTAAACACTCCTTCTTCAGGCAATTTAACTAATTTCTCATGGATACCATCAGATAAGTACTGAGAAAAGTTAAATGTGGAAGCAGGAGGCTGTCTGGGCAGAATATGGACAAGAAACCTAAGATTGAAGCATCTACATACTCATATGTAAGTATCCTAATATACAAGACAACATTGTGACAATATTCCTGGTTCTTTATGAGAAAATTGAGGCTGGATAAGGAGGGTTATTCTTTGGGGTTTCAACTGATGAAGGCAAGAAAGTTTGGAAGATTTGAAATCTCTTTGGGAAGTCCAGTTTGAGATACAATTCTGTGAGGATTTCAATAGACAAAGGGGCTTCATCAGGCCTGGGTTGAATTTGAAGCATTTGGTTTATGGATTCTGCAGTAATGGTGAACAAGATCTCTTTTTTATGGGTTACTAGGGCTCTCTCATTTGGCAGATGATTAACTTGATAGAGTTTGATGATCTCTGGGAATTGGAAAGTGTATGGAGGATGTACTTGGGTAAATTTGATTCCCAATGGAAGATATCATCAGCCTGATCGGTGGCTTTATCATGGCTCCAACAATAGATGTCAAGGAGGTTGAAATCAGTGACAGGGTCACTAATTTTGAAGTCATTGTCTGCAATTGGGGTGTGTTCAACATCAACAACAAGAGGTTGTAGGGGATTAACAGTCACAATGCCTTGGGAAGCCATTTAAACTTGTTCAATTGACTAATTTATTACTTTCTGGCTTAAGAAATAGTCTCAGGCACTTAGGAATACTATGAAAATATGATTTCAGTCTGCAGAAAGGGTTTTGGAGGCAACAATGGATTTATTTTGGTACGTGAAGCTTTTAAATTGGTTCAATTTAACTTAGTACTTTATTTTAGATTAAGTACAGGACTCAGGAGTTAGGAATACCTGGAAAATGAGGCTTTTATTCTTTTGGAAAATATTTTGGTTGCAGTAGAGGTTCCCTAGCAGCGAAATAGGCTTCAATGGTCTTATATTGCTTCAAATCGGAGTTGACAACGTTTCTGGTAGCAAAAGGCCTGAATTCTAGTTGAAATTTGAAAACATGTCGGCAGAGGCTTCCTTTGTGAAAATTTGAACAGAAATGGTGAAAAAGTCTTTTAGGGTGGTCTTATTATTTTTAACCAACAGTGGTTAAACATATGGGAGTGGAGTTAAATTCAAACAGTAAGTGGTTTCAGCTTACAACATGAAAATGGATAAGCAATTATAGCATCGTCAAAAGTGGTATGGTGGTATTATGTTGAGGAGCGCGATACAATGTGGGGCTGCCACATAGCAGGGGAGCAAATTTTCGAAACCACTCATCTCACAACCCCTTAGTGATGTTAAATATTGGGCAATCGAGGGTGTGATAGGTTCTATTGGCCATTGGATATGAGGAATGAATATCCGAAGGATGGACGAATAGGGGGGATTGTCGCGGATTTTGAAAGGTGGGACCAGAAATGTGTATGCGATGGAATTTAATGTATATGAAAAGGATTAATATATATGGGATCAAGACTAATACATGCGATGGGGTTATGTAAAGTGGGAGCTAATAAAATATGGGGGTTTAATAAATTATGGGAATGGGTTTAACTATATGTATTAAATGGGGGTTAAATATAAAGGGAGGTTAATAAAATATATATGCGGGATATAAAATTACACTAAGAAGAAATGTTTAAAATGTCATCGAGGAGAGATTTTACAGTGGGTCCCGATATTTTAAAACATTTAAAACTTAGGATAAATTTATTTTAGTGTGTTTTAAATGAAAAAAGGGAAATCAGTAAGGGGAAATTACTTTTTTCAAAGGAAAATGTGATTTTAGCTACGGAAAAGGTTTTTAGTAAGGGAAAATGAGTGAAGGGGAAAAGGTTTAAATGAAGGGGAAGGGATATTTTTACAAGGGAAAATGCCTTTTTAAGAATGGCATTGGTGTTTTGAACAAGGGGAAGGGGATTTTGGGGAATATTAGTGATATCAAATGACCAATTTGATGCTTTCCATGCCTTGTGAAAGTGCTTCTACCTACCCATTATTTACCCTAACATTTTTTACTTCATTTATTGGGTGCATTTGAGCTCGCTGACCCTTTTATTTTTCTTCGATAAGAAAACTAATCTACTTCTAACCCTATAACTTCCAATGGCTCGGATTAAACTGTTGAGATCATTATTATTCTTTAACTAACTATTGATCTGCGAAGATTAAATGGTTTGGCCAAATCTTTATTCTCTAACTATCAGCATGAAATTTAAAGCATGAATGATCAAGATTAAGTTGTTTGATCATCATGGATTGTGGCACTTTTGACAAGCTTCACACAATCTTATTTTCATAGTAAAGTAAAAAGTAGTGGCATTTGAATTTGCATTACTTTCAGGATCTATTTTTATCTCTTTTTGGTGGGGTCCATACTTTATATTCTTTTTTGATCTTTTTCTTTTAGTCCTTTGATTTTTCTTTTAGGACTTACCCTCTTTACAATTTTTTTTTAATATGGGAAAACATTTTGCAGAAAGAAAAAGTATGTACAATATTTACAAGACATTATATAGTCAATTCAAAATTATGAACCCTATTATTATAGGACCCTAACAGTGGCTCCACATGGGGATGGCATCTCCTGGTGAGATGTCAACAATTTTAAGATCAATGGCCTTGGAACTTTGACTGTGCTTGCCTTGTAACTGCTTTATGAACTCTCTTTTATTTAATCATATGATGTTATACCTTTCAAATATTAGGGCCTTATCTTCAGACTTCAAATTTGCAAGAAAAAAATGCAATCCAATCTAAACTTTGCAATATTATGTACAATGAGAAAAGTAAAAACATGAACTAATTTTAATCTGGGGAAAAGTAATGCTTCAACATCCTACCATTGACTGGTCCTCGTGGTAGATCTGATCCATCTATTTCCTTTAAGAAGAATGCATTGTTACCTCTGTAACCATAGATGATGTAGGGGCCTTTCCATATAAAATCAAATTTACCATGTTCACCTTTTTCTTCTCTTCTGGAATCCCACTTAAGTACTTTGTCACCTATGTAAAAATCATCAGCTTTGGTTTTCTTGTCAAATATATTTTTGATTTTATCTTGGATCACTTGTGATTTGATGTAAACCTCTTCCTTGGTTTGTTGCAGATGAATAATCTGATTTATCCTTCTCTAGATATCATTTGGTTCTACCTGCAGTTCTTGAATCATCTTCATTACTGGCATTCCCATTGAGGATGGAAAAACAACATCCATTCCATATAACAGTTGGTAGGGAGATGTACAATATAATTTTTGGTAGTTAGTCTATCTGCCCATAAGGAATTAACCAACCTTTTGTTCCAGGACTTCTTGTTGTCTTCTAATAATTTCTTGATGATATTTACTAGGATTTTGTTGGATGATTCTACAATTCCATTACCTTGGGGGTAATAGGCAGTGGAATGGCCAAGATTGATGTGGTATTTGTTACAAAATTCTACCATATTCTTATATTTGAAAGCAACTGCATTATCAGTAATGAGCTTTTGTGGGCATCCAAATCAGGAAATGATATTATTTTCAAGGAATGAGATGATGGCAGAATCAGTGGCTTGTCTAGAAGGAATGACTTATATCCACTTGGTGAAATAATCCGTGGTTGTCAAAATCCATTTATGTTGGGCTGAGGAGGGTGGGTGAATTTCACCAATGAAGTCTAGACCCCATCGTTCAAATGGAATTTTTGTGGAGATGGGTTTGAGGGGTAAAGGTAATAGTTTTTTCTTCCCTTCAAATATCTAGCATTTGTGACAGGAGGTCACATACTTTCTAACATCTACAAAAAGAGTGGGCCAGTAAAAAACTGCCCTCAAGATTTTATTAGCAGTTGATTTCGAGTAAAGGTGTCCTCCACAGTCACCTGCATGAAATTATTGCATAACTTTATCAACTTCATCTTTCAATAAGTAGTTCAATAATATACCACCATGATCTTTCCAAAATAAAGCATTATCTATGATACAATACTTCATTGCTTGCATTTTCAAACATATAGCTTTATTTCTAGATAAACCAGGAGGAGCTTGTAGATTTAGTAAAATAAATATGATATCTGCATACCAAGGTGAGTCAATGAAAGCTTCACTTATCTGTGGAGTCGTCGTCTCTTCCTGATCATCTAATTGAGCAATAAAATTTATATCTAAGGCCTAAAAGTTTGATTCAACCATGAGTTTGGCTAAACCTTTCCCTTTAATCAATTTGGTGGGCTTAATTTCAATATCATATTCCAAAATAGTGGCAATCCATTTTCTTCTCTTTCCATCAGGCCCAATCTGAGTTAGAATGTCCTTTACCTGAATTTGAAACATATGCAATTATGTGTGAATAGAAGATGTATACTCTGAAATATTTAATAGCCTTCACTAAAGCAAGTGCTTGTTTTTCCATTATGTTGTACTTTAGTGCTGCATCTCTTAAGGATTTTCTGAAAAAAGAAATGGGTTGTTCATAAATTTGATCATTCTTTTGCAACAAGAATGCTACAATGATATGTTCTGAAGCAAAAGAAAAAATTACAAAATCTTTTTGGAAATTAGGACTTATTAGGATAGATGTTCTTCTAAGGGCTTGTTTGATTGATTCAAAATATAGTTTGGCCTCTACTGTCCATTTAAGTGTTGAATCTCTTTTTAACATGTTATTAAATTCTCTGATTAGTTCTGCTAAATTAGAAATGAATCTTCTAAGGAAGTTAATTTTACCTAAAAATGCCTACAATTCTTTGATGTTTCTAGGATGAATTGTGTTCAAAATTGCTTCTATCCTAGCTAGATCTATTCTAATTCCTTCTTTTGAAATTATGTGTCTTAAGAGTTTACCTTATTCTTGTCCAAAGAGTGTATTTTTGGGATTCAGTGAAATACCAAATTTTATGCATTTAATAAAAACTCTTCTCAAATGATCTAGATGTTCATTGTCTATTTTGGAGAATACTGTGTTGGAAATATGATGCAGAGTGTTGTCCTTGATGGCAACCAACTGAATGAAGATGAAGACATGCGACTGTTGACATGTGTTGTCCTTGATGGCAAACCACCTGATGAAGTAATACTTGACCTGATGGACTTAGTAAATGATGTAAATCTGATATGAAATGATGTTTGTTAAGCAATCTGATGCTGAGTGTTGTCCTTGAATGGCAACCCACTTGATGAAGCTGATGACAACTTACTTGATGAAGTTGTGCTTGATAGAATATGTCTTGATGAACTAAATCTGATGTATCTACAGTGAGTACAGAAGGCAATGAAGAAAGGAATTCAGCATGTGCTAAATCTATGGTGAAAAGAGTATGTCTCAAGGCATACGCGGATCTGTCTAGGAGAAGTCGCGTATGCACGCGGGAAACAACGTGCCAAGTCGCGTATGGGCAAAAAGCGCTCATAAAGTGCAAAACCAGGGGTAACCACCATGGTATTGACCCATTGTATTGGGTAATGATTCGTCTAAATGACCCCGTCCAGGAATACCATCAGAAGTAATGTAGTTTTGGGCTCATGGTATTGTTTTGGCTCATGGTATTGAAAAAGGGGGCTCATGGTATTGAAAAAAGGGTAAACCTATATAAAGAGAAGGGTGCAAATCATGAGTGTGGGAGCAAGATGTCTGAGCTTGAATGAATACTTCTCTGTGAAGTATATCTGTATGGAAAGGGTAAAGGTTTGATGATAGATCTGAATCTATGATGCACTTATGAATAAATGATGAAGCGGGATTTCTAGATCTGAAATGTACTTGTATTTGCTAGATCTATTTATGGAGTGATTAGATCTGTGATGAGGCGAACATCTGTCTGAAGTAAAGGGTTGAATCTGAACTGAATGTCTGATCTGAAGAAGTATGCAGCTCTGTAATGATTGGAGATCCATACGCTACTTCGCCGCAGAGGAAGCGCGTATATACGCGGCTTCGCTGAAGAAAAAGCGCGTATGCGCAGTGAAGTTTATGTACAGATGTATACGCTAGTTTATATGAACGAAAGCGCGTATATACGCGACATCAGAGAAAGGAAAGCGCGTATGCAAACTAGGGTTTGCTGAAGTATGGGGTATGAAATGTCTGATCTGATCTGCTCTGTTTTAGCTATCTGTTGTTGATGTTTGACTATGCTTAAATGTATGGAGAGGGTCCAGTCTGAAAATATGATGAAACGTGGCCTGCAAGTTGTGTTCTATTGAAGTTGTTGGATCCAGTGTGAAAATTGATGAAACGTGGTCCAAGGTGGTGCTGAAGGTTGTAGCCTTCAGTCAGGGGGTTGTAGCTCCCTTCCAGGTGAGGCTAGTAAACGAGATCGGGGGGTCGTAGCTCCCTTCCAGGTGAGGCTAGTAAACGAGATCGGGGGGTCGTAGCTCCCTTCCAGGAGAGGCTGGTAAACGAGTCAGGGAGTTGGAGCTCCCTTCCAGGAGAGGCTGGTAAACGAGCGCAGGTGGGTGCCTGCATGCTGGTCAAGTCTGCGCCAGCACATATGTTGTAAGATGTTTTCTCTATAATAAAATATTGAAGGCTGAGCAACTGCAGCGGTGGTTTTCTCCCGACTTGGGTTTCCACCTAAAAATCCTAGTGTTCATGTGTGATGCTTTGTGTGATGGTTTATTATGTTCTTACTGCACATGTTTACTGTTTATAGAACATCTAATGAATGAATGATGGAATGATATAAGTGAAGAACTAATGGCATAATTAGATCTCTGTGTATACGCGAGTTTTATGAAGGGTATCCGCGTGTATACGCTAGTTGGCTTCAGAAAAGTAGCGTATGGGTTTTAGAGCATGAAAAAGTAAAAAGTTTTAGTTTTCCCTAAATACTGATTCACCCCCCCCTCTCAGTATTTTTCCCAACAATTGGTATCGGAGCGGGTCCTTGTGCAGAAGCTTGATCGCTTAAAGGAGATCCGTCGCAATGGGAAGTCAAGAAGGAGTAATGTCTATAAAGCCACCTCTATTCAATGGAAGCAATCTGATATTCTGGAAGGTACGAACAAAAGCATACCTGCAAAGTCTTGGTGCAGATGTATGGGCAATCGTGGAAGAAGGTTATCAATACCCAACAAGTATTCCTACTGATGCAGTAGAAAGGAAGAAGTATGAAATAAATGCCAAAGCAGTAAATGTCTTGTTAGGAAGCATGTCTGAATCAGAATTTGCTAAAGTGATGCAGCTACATTCAGCAAAAGAAATATGGGACAAAATCATTCTAAGCTATGAAGGGGACACAAAGGTAAAAAGTGCAAAACTCCAAACTCTTAGAATTGAATATGAAAATTTGAAGATGCATAGTGATGAAAGTGTTGCCAGTTTCTTTCTCCGTCTAGATGATATTGTAAATTGGATGAGAAATTTGGGTGAAACCATAACTGATACTACTCTGGTAGAAAAATTCTTAAGATCCTTGACTTCAAGATTTGATTCTAAAGCTTCAGCTATTGAAGAAAGGCAAGATCTGCAAACTCTTTCTATTGTTCAATTACATGGTATTTTGACTGCTTTTGAAATGAGACAAGGAGGTCCTTCTCAAATCAGAGAAGCTGCTTTTAAGGTGTCTGCAAAAGGAAAGGAAAAGGAAGTTGTCAAAGAAACCAACTATATATCCGAAGAAGAAGAAGCGAATTTTGTGAGAAAACTCCAACTAGGCACTGGAAGATTCAAAGGTAAGCTTCCCTTCAAATGTTTTGAGTGTGGAAAAGTTGGTCACTATGCTGCTAAATGTCCTTATAGAGAAAAACATGGTAAAGGGAAACAATTTGAAAAGAGGAAGAGCTTCTATGCAAATGAAGATGATGATGAAGTGTTCAGTGAAGATGAAGAAGATTATGACCATGATCTGAAAGTGCTTATGGCAAAGAAGCAAAAGAAGAAGTCTACTCGAAACAAGGAGATCTCTCAGAAAACATGGTTAGCAGAAATTGAATCAGATAGTGATTGGGGTCATGATTGTCTCATTGGTACAATGAATGGTGAAGATAGTGAAAGTAAAGTTGTGGATCTAGAAGAAGCTATCAAGATAAAATTTGAAGAACAACAAAAGGAAACTGATAAGAAAGATTCTATCTACAATGAGATGATCTCTCAAATGAAAGATCAAATAGAAATACTGAATGGACAGGTGGACAAGTATCAAAGGTTTCATACTTATGCATCCAATCGAATTAAAGAACTAGAAGCAGAAATCAACGATCAAAATGCAGATCTCGAAAAATCAAGCAAGAAGAATGAAGGACTTGAAGCTGCAATCATCTCTCTGCAAGCAGATCTTGAAGCATCAAGTAAAAAGAATGAGGAACCTCTACAAACATTTGAAAAGGAAGGCCTTGAAGCAGAAATCATCTCTCTCAAAGAAGATCTAGAAAAATCAAATAAGAGGAATGAAGAGCTGCAACAAACATGTGAAGAAAACGAAAATTGGTTGAAAGAAGAGATTCTAAATCTGAAGGATCAAGTAGAAGATGGAAGAAGGAAAGAAGAAAGCATGAAGAAGCAATGCCAAGGCTTGGAGGTTGAGGTAAATATTCTCAAAGGTAAACTAGAAGAAAAAGATAAATTGTTGAGGTTCCAAGATAGTTCAAAAATTTTGGACAACATTCGTAGTAATCAAAGGTCTCCTTCTATTAAAATTGGTCTTAATTTTCATGAAACGGTCAAAGGAGAATCTAGTTCACAAGAGAATGCTAATGATTCAAAGGAAGTCAATGCAAAATCTGAAGTGTTGAAAGAAACAAAAGGTCAACCAACAGTCATGAATTCTCAAAAGAAATCATTCAATAATGTTGATTGTTTTAAATGTCATAATTATGGGCATGTTGCAGCAAATTGCAGGAGCAGATCATTTCAGTCACAATCAAACAGATTCTATTCAGAAAGGTACTCAGGTTGTTTTAAGGGATATTGTTTTTCATGCAACAAGTACGGTCACAAAGCTGTTGATTGCAATAGAAGGAAGAATAGAAAAGCTCATTATGATTCTTATGTTTATTTCTCTAGCCACATGAGATGTTATGCTTGTAACAAGTATGGACATGTAGAAAAAGAATGCAGGATGAACAGATCTGGGAAAGTGGACAATTTTCAGCACACAGTTGGAAAGCTCAAGCAAATTTGGAAAAAGAAGGAGGACCGGTCAGAAACGTAGGGAATACTAACCCTACTGCAGTCATACGCTTCTGAAGCTTACTTCTCTGAATGACTGCAGAAGTAATGTGAGATACATTATGGAGATTAGTAATGTATTGTCATAGGGGGAGCAATACATGATGAATCTCATGATTGATTTGATTACTCTGGTTATGTTTTCTTCTGACAGCGCATCTGATGTGGAAATGACAGGTACAGGAGGTACAAGTTCAGGAGGAGATGAAGGAAGATGAAAAATTTCTATGCTTCACTTTCCATACGCGGGTTATATGAACTAAAGTCGCGTATACACGCGAGTTCCAGCAGACACAGTCGCGTATGCATAGATGATAAGAAAATTTATATGATAGCTGAAGATCTGGAGCAGAGGTTCAGGGGGAGCATCAGTCTGATTGTTAATAAACTGTATTATTGACTCTGTATCAGCTTAGTTTCTCAGTTCTAAATAATGATGATATGATACATGGTTTCTTGTGTTGAAGATTGTGGATGAGTCCTGAAGAGTATTCATTGTTGAGATGAAAGTCCTATAATTCGGAGATAAGGGCAGCCCATGCATAGATTGTTGTTGATGACTTGCTGATGAACGTTTTCAGGTTGCACAAGTTAAGAAGGAGCACTGGTCCAGGGGGAGCAACAGGTTGAATACTAATGATTGCATTGTTGGCAATATGACTGCTTATTCGTTGGTTTTGTGATACTCATGCTCAAATGATGATGACTTGGTACATGGCTTATTATGATGAGTTTTTGAGCCCTGGTTGTTGATAAGTATCTTTTGTGCTCACACATGGATGAGTTGGATGTCATTTGATTCAGAAATAAGAATAGATCATGCAGAGTTTGTTACTATGGTTGAGATCTTTTGCATACATATGTTACTTCATGTTAAATCTTGAAGATCTTGATGATATTGGACCACATGGATGATTGCTTGACACATATTTGAAGATGTTGTTCTAGTATGACAATCTCTCTTGAAAAGATTGTATTGATGCTGCAAAGAATCTGAAGGCTTGGTTATTAATGTGCTTATGCTTCAACCGTTGGATGACGCTTGAAGACACAACCACACTATTCTATCTATCTGTAGTCCAGGGAAGCATTCAAATCTCCCAGAAAGAAGCTGAACACTGTCTTTTTCTCACAAGAGGATCAGATCTGGTTAAAATATAGAAGATGGGATTGGATACGCGGGTTTCCTGAAACACAGTCGCGTATATACGCAAGTTCATGCACAGAAAACCGCGTATGTCTGATCGCTGACAATTTTCTGTTTGGAGTCAGCTCTCTTCAGCACAGCTGCAGTGCTGCTTGGTATTTCTGATACTGTTTGGTATCTCTGGTGGTGTTCCAACTCTCATAATTCTATTTCTAATGTTTTGATAAAGATGCCTTGATGATTTGTTGGTGAAAGTGTTCAGGATGCACAAACTAAGGGGGAGCCTTAGTCATATGGAAAGGCTGTTCGGAAGCACATTTTCAGGGGGAGCATTAGCATTGCTGAGTATAATGCTTTGTTGGCATTATGGTGGTTCTAATATATGATATTTCTTGAGGATTTTCTGATATTGGTCATGAAAATTCATATTTGTAATTTGATGAAAAGGTCATGTTGAGACCCATGATGTAAAATTGTAATATTCAGTCATGTAAGGACTTGTCAAATTTGTAAACCCACTTGGTTGGGTAGCTGAGTCAAATTTTGTAAACCCACTTGGTTGGGTAGCTGAGTTGAAATGAGTAAACCCACTTGGTTGGGTACTTGAGTCTTATATGTAAATCCACTTGGTTGGATATTTGATGTAAGTATGAGTCTTTGGTGATAGGAAGTTCATAGAGTCATTGAAAAATATGTTTGAAGATTCAGCATGAAATCAGGGGGAGCTTGGTCACTTTAGTATATATCAGATCTGCAGAACGCTTCTTCCACATGAGGAGAAAAGGGGAAGAGTATGTTGGTTTTGATCCACCCTTTGCCCTTGATGTAAAAGGGGGAGAGTGACATGGTGTTTGAATGAAGAGAAAGAATGGTGTCAAAATGGGGAATGTGACATGGTGTCATTGTATTCTTAATGTACCTATCTGTTGTGGTAACCAAACACCATCGTGGTTGCCATCAAGTCCAAAGGGGGAGATTGTTGGCAATATGATGCAGAGTGTTGTCCTTGATGGCAACCCATTGAATGAAGATGAAGACATGAGATTGTTGACATGTGTTGTCCTTGATGGAAAACCACCTGATGAAGTTATTCTTGACCTGATGGACTTGGTAAATGATGAAAATCTGATATGAAATGATGTTTGCTAGCAATATGATGCTGAGTGTTGTCCTTGAATGGAAACCCACTTGATGAAGATGATGGCAACTTACTTGATGAAGTTGTGCTTGATAGAATATGTCTTGATGAACTAAATATGATGTATCTACAGTGAGTACAGAAGGAAATGAAGAAAGGAATTCAGCATGTGCTAAATCTATGGTGAAAAGAGTATGTCTCAAGGCATATGCGGATCTGTCTAGGAGAAGTCGCATATGCACGCGGGAAACAACATGCCAAGTGGCGTATGGGAAAAAGCGCTCATAAAGTGAAAAACCAGGGGTAACCACTATGGTATTGACCCATTGTATTGGGTAATGATTCGTCTAAATGACCCCGTCCAGGAATACCATCGGAAGTAATGTGGTTTTGGCTCATGGTATTGAAAAAGGGTAAACCTATATAAAGAGAAGAAATTCATTGTGCAAATCATGAGCGTGGGAGCAAGATGTCTGAGCTTGAATGAATACTTCTCTGTGAAGTATATCTGTATGGAAAGGGTAAAGGTTTGATGATAGATCTGAATCTATGATGCACTTATGAAGAAATGATGAAGCGGAATATCTAGATCTGAAATGTATCTGTATTTGCTAGATCTATTTATGGAATGATTAGATCTGAGATAAAAACTGAAACAATAAATACGAAGTTAAGGGTTAAATACGTGTGAAATATTTGATACGAAGAAGTATCTTTACTCTATAATGGTTGAAGATCTATCTGTTAGTTCGCCGCGGAGCGCGATATATACGCGACTTTCTTTGAAGAAAAAAACGCGTATACGCCGATGAAATTAGCTCTATAATTTATCTGAGAAGTACTCTGACTGGTTGATGTGGACGAGGAAGCGCACCGTATATACGACATCCGGTGGAAAGGAAGACGCGTATGCAAACTAGGGTTCTTTGAAGTATGGGGTATGATATGTCTGATCTGATCTGTTGTGTTTTAGCTATCTGTTGTTGATATTTAACTGTGCTTAAATGTATGGAAAGGGTCCAGTCTGAAAATATGATGAAACGTGGCCTGCAAGTTGTGTTCTATTGAAGTTGTTGGATCCAGTGTGAAAATTGATGAAACGTGGTCCAAGGTGGTGCTGAGGGTTGTAGCCTTCAGTCAGGGGGTCGTAGCTCCCTTCCAGGTGAGGCTGGTAAACGAGATCGGGGGTCGTAGCTCCCTTCCAGGTGAGGCTGGTAAACGAGATCGGGGGGTCGTAGCTCCCTTCCAGGAGAGGCTGGTAAACGAGTCAGGGGGTTGGAGCTCCCTTCCGGGAGAGGCTGGTAAACGAGCGCAGGTGGGTGCCTGCGTGCTGGTCAAGTCTGCGCCAGCACATATGTTGTAAGATGTTTTCTCTATAATAAAATATTGAAGGCTGAGCAACTGCAGCGGTGGTTTTCTCCCGACTTGGGTTTCCACCTAAAAATCCTGGTGTTCATGTGCGATGCTTTGTGTGATGGTTTATTCTGTTCTTACTGCACATGTTTACTGTTTATAGAACATCTAATGAATGAATGATGGAATGATATAAGTGAAGAACTAATGGCATAATTAGATCTCTGGGTATACGCGAGTTTTATGAAGGGTATCCGTGTGTATACGCTAGTTGGCTTCAGAAAAGTAGCGTATGGGTTTTAGAGCATGAAAAAGTAAAAAGTTTTAGTTTGCCCTAAATACTGATTCACCCCCCCCTCTCAGTATTTTTCCCAACATACTGTTATGTCATCTAGATAAATGACTAAAAATTCATGAATCCCTTTGGCAAAATCCATATCCATAGCTCTTTGGAAGGTAGCTCCTGCATTCATCAATCCAAAAGGCATTTAAAAATACATGAAAGTCCCCCAAGGAGTGGTAAATGTTGTATTTTCTTGATCTTCCAGTTGAACTAGGATCTGATTGTATCCAGAAAAGACATCAAGCAATGACATTATGGATGATCCAACTACTCTCTGTAAAATATGGTCCATTTTGGGGAGAGGATAATTATATTTTAGTGACACTTTGTTTAAGTTTCAGAAATCAACACAAAGTCTGATTTCCCCTGTTTTCCTCCTAGTAGGAACTAAGTTTGAGACCCAATCGGAATATCTGATAGGTGCTATGATTTGTGCCTCATACATCCTTTTTACTTATTTTTCAATCAATTGCATAAGAACTGGGTTTATTCTCCTAAGCTTCTGTTTAAATGGTAATTGATATTATTTGATGGGTATTTTGTGTTGAATGATGTTGGTGTCATAATATTTAAGGTCTCATAACTCCAGGCAAAGGCATCTTGAAATTATTTAAACAGACTTATGTATTTCAGCTTTTCAGTTGGAGGTAATGCTTTGGATAGTTTGACAAGCTTGGGTTTTTCTTCAGTTCCTATGTTACATTATTCTATGTCTGATCTTAAAGGCTCCATTTTTGGTTTTCTAGCTACACCATTTGAATCAAACAAATCTTCTAATGGGGCTAATCCCTTGGGAAAAAAGTTATTTTTAAGGTTTAAAAACTCTGAATCATCATTTGTTATTTCTTCTATTTCTACAGTTTCTAATTTATCTATTTCTACTCTAATGAATTTAGTTGGTTCAGTCAAATCTAAATTATTTACATCTAACTCACTATCTATAGTGTCATCTATTGTAGAATCAGTATCTATGTTATAGTTTTTGAATTCTCCATCAGCATTCATAAAATTGTAGATTTGAGAATCTTGTGAAAATATCTGCCAGTATTTCAAGTTATTTGGAATAGTAGGCCTATGTCTTACCTCTCCAGTGTACTGGTGGTTTGGCTGAAAAGGAAATCTGCATGTATTGGAAAAGGTAGCCAAACTGTGTGCCTGCATATTTTGTTTCCTTGGAATAACAGCAAAGTCAATTTCAAGCAACTCTTTAATCAAATCTAGAACAATTTCTCTATATTGGCTTTGTCTAGGATTGTTCACAATATACTCTCCTTTGATTTGTTTTATGATTAATTCTGAATCTCCCATGATAGAGACTCTCTTGGCTCCTAAGTTTCTTACAATTTGCAGTCCTAAGATTAAAGCTTCATACTCAGCCATGTTATTTGTGCATTTAAATTTTAACCTAAATGCATGACCTTCAGAATGATTAATTTCCATGTTGTGAATCCAAACTCTTGTACTTGCTCCTAATCTGTTCACTGAACCATCAAAATCTAGGTGCCACATAGATTCATGAAATATATTGTCACTCTCAACTTCTTTATGTTTGTATTTTAGAACTGTGTTTGTATCTTTACCAG
Organism: Pinus albicaulis; assembly: GCA_034641835.2. Taxonomy (NCBI): domain Eukaryota; kingdom Viridiplantae; phylum Streptophyta; class Pinopsida; order Pinales; family Pinaceae; genus Pinus; species Pinus albicaulis. The sequence continues at coordinate 22,283,146 of CM076583.1, forward strand.
TATTTGAATTACATAAGATGAAAGAATCCATATCAGAATGTACATAGTAAATAGGATAGTTATGGGGCTTTTTTGCACTATTGACCATGTATTTCATTAAATTTTCTTTTTAAAGCTTTTTGGGTTGACCAAATACTGAAATTTTGGCATATGAAATGTCTAACTGTAGAGATCCCTGCAATTTTTCTCCCCATGAGAAAGATAATAGCATTCCATACTTTAGAGAAATATCTATAGAAATTTATTAATACTGATAGTATTAACGGATCCTCCTGATCTAACAAATTATTCTTATGTTAAATACATAATCCTTCCACTTAATTCTTTGTGGAAATTAAATCTCCAATTGAAAAACTCATGAAGAAAATCAATCGCACATAAACACAGTTGTTTAACGGGAAAGCTTAAAGATAAAAACCCCAACTATCATATATTATGTATATCAATGGAATCATGTAATAATCTCATACAAAGCAAGCTTAGTACATCAGGCTCTTAGTAAAATCAACAATCATTACACACTGTCATGCAGAAATTTGCATCTCTATGCACCAATTTCTTGCCTCTTGGGAGCCTGCCTCCACTGCACAATCCCTACTGAAGAAGACCCCTGAATGAATTTGAATTGGCCTTTCCTTGACTACGCAATCCTCATTGGCATCTCTAATGTGTGTCAGATGCATTGAATGCATCACTATAGTCACAACATATAGTCCCTCTCACCCTTTCACCTATCTCTCCACTGGAACTGACATGCAAGTAGTTAACTGTTGTATTTATTCAATTGTAAGTGAGTCTATAGCTATGAATTAATTAAATAATTAACTTACTAAACTCTCACTAGTGTATCTTTCAGTTATACTAGATACAAATAGCTCAAATGAGTTTAACTCACTTAACTGAGTTAAACTAAATAAAAACTCTTGTAACTACTCTTTCAACTCTGTCATAACTTTTCCACTTCAGTTCTAACTAAGTCCTCCATGCATGAGTCACCAATAACCCTAGGAATTGCATAATTCCTTCAGCCCACTGATTTTCCAAATCTGTTCACTAAAATAAAGTGCTCCAAGAAAATAAGTTGATATTTATTGTCGGATTATTATTAAGGGCTAATAATAATCGACATGCATCTATATTTAGATTGAAGATCTATAAATAGACTTTGCCCAATATTCTAAAAACAGAAGTTCATCTATTTTTCACATTTGATCAACCATATACAAATAACATCCTCCAACTTATAGAATATGCTCACCATGTCTAAAAGTAGACATACACCTAAAAATAGCCTGCGGTCCCCACTTAGTGAAGGTGCTTAATTTTCACTAAGCTCATCATCTTGTTGAATCTCAACACTCCGTCTCAATAAGATAGGGATTATCCTTCACCCTGATCCTGCCTCTATGGTATTCGAATTTTATCCTGCTGAGCGGCTTCATCAGAATATCTGCATCCTGATCTTCTGTAGGAATGTACTGAAGCAACATGATCTTCCGCTGCACACAATCTCTGATATGATGATACAGGATATCAATATTTTTAGATCTATCATGAAACAAAAGATTAATCAAGAGTTTAATGAAACTCTGATTATCACAATGTATCACTGTAGGATCTAAATGAGAACCAAAAAAGCAGACCAGGATCTTCCTCATCTAGATAGCCTCACATGCAGCTTGACTTGCTGCCATGTATTCTGCTTCCGCTGAACTGAGTGCCACGGATATTTGTTTCCTGCTGTACCAAGAAACTTATGTAGATCCGATACTGAAAACCCCTCTTGATGTTTTCTTTCTGTCCGTTGGGCTGCCTACCCAATCTGCATCCGTGAAGCCATGCAACTTCACCTCATCTATCTGTCTGTACCATAAGCCATAATCAGATGTGCCCTTGAGATACCTCAGGACATGCTTGCCTACCTTCCAAAAGAGCTTGGAAGGATTAACCATCGCTTGACTAAGCTGGTTCACCACATAGCATATGTCTGGTCTTGTATTAACTAAATATATGAGCGAACCCACCAACTATCGATAAACAGTGGCATCCACTACCTCTACCGATGTAGCATCCTCTTTCCTCCAATTTCCTGGAAGAGGAGTATCCATGGGCTTGTAGTCCTCCATGTGAAACTTACCAAGTATCTCCCGAGCATACTTTCCTCAAGACACAAACAGTTCACCTTCTCGCTGCCATATTTCCAATCCAAGGAAATAATGAAGGAGGCCCAAATCCTTCATCTCAAACTTCTTTGCAAGATTTTCCTTGCATGAGTGTATCAACTGCTCATCACCCGTTATTATTAAATCATCAACATAAAGAACAATGATTAAAATCTTACCCTCCACCACAATTTGATATAGGTTTGCATCCTCCTCACTCTTGGTGAAGCCAAGTCCAATGAAATAGCTGTCAATCCGAGTGTACCAAGCACGTGGTGCTTACTTCAACCCATACAGTGCTCTTTCGAGTCTGCACACATGCGACTTGCTGCTGAAGGTCTCAAAGCCTTCAGGATGCTCAATGTACACTTCTTCCTCAATGATCCCATTAAGGAACGCAGTCTTCACATCCATATGATGAATGTACCAACCTATCTGCGTTGAGAGAGCAAGGATGGTCCTTATGGAAGAATACTGTGCTACAGGTGCAAAGGTTTCTTCATAATCAATCCCCTTGATCTGTGAGAAGCCTCGGGCAACAAATATTGCCTTATACTTCTCGACGCTCCCATCAGTAGCTTGCTTTACCTTGTAGATCCATCTTGAACCTACCACTGATTTACCCACCAGCCTTGGAACAATATCCCAAGCACCGTTTCTGACAATGGAATCATACTCCTTCACCATGGCATCTACTCATGTGGGCTCCTGCTCTGCTTCTTCAAAATAATATGGCTCTGTCACGATACACTTTCTCATAAGAGCCATGTATCCAGTAAATCGGTTAGGTGACTGTCTTTGTCTGAGTTGTGATGTAGGGGCTCATACATTCTGTGCCGCATCAAGCTGCTTCAGTCTCTCAACTTCTGTGGTACGCTTTCTACCTGTTCTGATGTGTGGTTCTGCATGAGTGGACTCCTCCACTCCATGAATCTCCTCCTATGGTTGATCCACATCTAGAGGCTCATCTTTGGGAACAAGTAGCTCCTCCTCTGCATGCAAGTGTAGCTCCCTCTCAAGCGACAACTTAATGGCTTTCACCTCATTGAATTTTATATCCCTTCGCACCACAGTCATTCAAATGTTTGGAAAATACACACGATAATTATGGGGTGTTTCTGTGTACCCCACAAATATCCCAACTTTTGCAGTCGGCTCCAGCTTCTTCCTGGCATCCTTTGTCACATGAATGTAAATAGATGAGCCAAAAATATTCAAATGAGAAATATCAGGCTTCTTACCAGTAAAAGCTTCTTTAGGTGTACTCATTCCAAGTAATCTATGAGGACAATGGTTTTGCACATAAACCACAGTGTTGCATGCTTCCGACCACAAGTGCATTGGTAGGCCCTGGTCATGCAACATAGCTCGTGCAACACCCACGATTGTTCTGTTCTTCCTCTCCGTGACCTAATTCTGCTGTGGTTTATGAGGCACTATGAGTTCTCTTCAAATTCCTTCTTTGCTACATAAGTCTTTGAATTCGTTAGAGATATATTCACCACCATTATCGCTCCGCAGAGCCTTCACTTGCTTCCCCAACTCCTCCACCAATGCTTTAAACTCATAAAACTTTGAGACTGTTTCGCTCTTCTTATGCATGAAGAAGATCCAACATCTACGAGAATATTCATCAACAAATATAACATAATACTTGTGTTTTGCTGTTGAAGCAACCGAGAAAGGTCCACACATGTCTGTGTGAATTCTCTCCAGGATCACCGAAGCACGGTTCTCCTTATCATGAAAGGTGGTCTTCACAAACTTACACATAGTACATCCCTTGCACTGATCTGACTGCGCAAGAGTACCCTTTCGAAATCCAGCAGAAATCTGCTGCAAAATCTTCAAGGCACCATGGTGAAGATGGCTCAATCTCCTGTGCCATAATTCACTCTCATCCTAGCTCACCACTTCTTCTGCTTTGCCCATCATTGCAGCGCAACCATCTACCTCTAGCTAGTAGAGATTATTAACTTGAATCCCTATCCTCTTGGCTTGACTCGTTGTTTTATGTCACAAGAAGGCTTTTCCCTCGTTGAAAACAACGTCATAACCTCTGTCCTCCAACATGGCGACCGAGACCAAGTTCTTCTTCTGACCTGGAACATTCATAACATCTTTCAACATAAATGGTTTACCTAACTCCCTCTCAAAGGTAATGGTTCCAATTCCGGTCGCACTATATCTAGCATCGTCGCCCATCTCTATATGCATTTGGAGATCCTTCTCCTCCAAGTCACTAAATAACTCATTGTCTGTCGTCATATGGAAGGAAGCACCACTATCAAGATACCAAAACGATCCCATTGCGCTTGCAACCAAGCATGCGATCAAGGAGAAATCAAGTTCAAATTGCAAGGCTAAGGCCTCACTCGCTGCAACTCCAGCAGCTTTGTTGTTCTTCTTTTTTTGTGGGCAGTTAGTGGCGAGATGCCCATGTTCGTGACAGTGAAAACACTTCACCTTAGAAAAATCCACCTTCTTGACTTTAGCCTCATATTTTGGATGGTATTTCCTCCCCTTCCCTCTCCTTTCTTTGGCAGCCAAAGCGCAATTCTCTTCATCATCATTCTTCGATGAAGAGCCATCCCTGGTATTCCACCTTATCTCCTCCTGCACAAGATCCGACCAAAGTCGCTTCCAATCCGATAGTTTCTCCCGTCCATTGACGGAGTCTTCGTAGCTATGCCAACTCTTCAGAAGCCCAAGGAGATCCAAGCTCACCAAGTCATCATCCGCAACTGTAATTCCCACACTCCCCAGCTCATCCCTACATTGGACAAACTTTGTGAGATATTTTGGAACACTGTCACCCTTCTCCATTTTGATTTTTCTGAGCTTATCTTTCAACGCCAACTTCCTATGGTCGTTGTTGAGTTGGAAAATATCTGTCAAAGCCTTCCACATTGCAAATGGAGTGGCTTTCCCATGAAGGCTTGACACAATATGGTTTTTCACACTTTCCAACATAATTCTTCTTGTCTTCGCTACCTTCTTTTGCCTTGCGTCAAGTAATTCAACATCGCTAGAAGTAGGCTTAGGAACATCGCTATCGATGAAATCCTTCAGTCCATTATCTTCAAGCACCGCCTCCATCCTATCCTTCTAGGCTATGTAATTTGAGCTACCCTCAAGGGCATACTCCAATCACAACCCATTGAAATACATTTCAATGAATACTCAACTGTCGCACCAAGAAATTTCTACAGCAAATTTGAATTGTCCACCAACACTAAACTCAGCACCTCTTCACTATTGCAATCTCCAGTGATTAACACTACTCCGATACCATGTAGAAATTTATTAATACTGATAGTATTACTGGATCCTCTTGATCTAACAAATTAATCTTATGTTAAATATTGAATCCTTCCACTTAATTCTTTGCGGAAATTAAATTGCCAATTTCAAAACTCATGAATAAAATCAATCGCACATAAACACAGTTGTTTAACGGGAAAGCTTAAAACTAAAAACCCCAACTATCATATATTATGTATATCAATGGAATCATGTAATAATCTCATACAAAGCTTAGTACATCAAGATCTCAGTACAATCAACAATCATTACATACTGTCATGTAGAAATTTGCATCTCTATGCACCAATTTCTTGCCTCCTCGCAGCCTGCCTCCACTGCGCAATCCATGATAAAGAAGACCCCTGAATGAATTCGAATTGGCATTTCCTTGACTACACAATCCTCACTGGCATCTCCAATGTGTGTCATATGCATTGAATGCATCACTATAGTCACAACAGATAGTCCATCTCACCCTTTCACCTATCTCTTCACTGGGTCTCCACTGGAACTGACATGCAAGTAGTTAACTGTTGTATTTTTTCATGTGTAAGTGATTCTCTAGTTATGAATTAATTAAATAATTGATTCACTAAACTCTCGCTAGTGTGTCTTTCAGTTAGACTAGATACAACTAGCTCAATTGATTTTAACTCACTTAACTGAGTTAAACTAAATAACAACTCTTGTAACTACTCTTCCAACTCTGTCGTAACTTTGCCACTTCAGTTCAAAATGAGTCCTCCATGCATGAGTCACCAATAACCCTAGGAATTGCATAATTCCTTTAGCCCACTGATTTTCCAAATCTATTCACTGAAATAAAGTGCTCCAAGAGAATAAGTAGATATTTATTGTTGGATTATTATTAAGGGCTAATAATAATTGACATGCCTCTATATTTAGATTGAAAATATATAAATAGACTTCACCCAATATTATAAAAATATAATTTCATCTATTTTTCACATTTGATAAACCATCTACAAATAGCATCCCGCAACTTATAGAATATGCTCACCATGTCTAAAAGTAGACATACACCTAAAAATAGCCTGCGGGCCCCACTTAGTGAAGGTGCTTACTTTTCACTAAGCTCATCATCTTGTTGAACCTCAACAATATCAGCAACTACAATATCCATGACAATACTCTTACTTGGGTATTGGACTAGAGTGACACACAAGTCTTTTATTAGGCCAAGACATTTAACTTTGCTAGAATCGAAAGAGAAAAGATCTTTGTATGGTCTGGTTATATCTAAATCCAATGTTTCCATGATTACCTTTGGCATTAAGTTGTGTGATGCTCCTGAATCTAACATAGCATTGTGTAAAAATTGATCATGAATACTCAAGCTAATGTAGAAAGGAGAAACACCACCTTCTTGATGTTTTCCATTTACCTTAGGACCAAATAGTAGTTTTGGTTTATCATCATTTAGATTAACAATGTCTTCTCCTTCATTTAGGTTCAGTGTTTCAGTGATTTGTGATTTGTATAAATCATGTTTCACCAATTCTGTTAAAGGAATTTGTATTTTCAATATGGCCATTTAATTTTGGATATTGAATGGTACTTGAGTTTTTCCTAGCTGAGTGATTTCTTCTTTACCAATTACAGTTTGAGTGTTTTTCTCTTCTTTATCTATAGTTGGTTTTTCAATCTGTGTTTCCACTGTTTTGTTATTTTCAATCTTCTTATCTGGTGCAGTTTGGGTGTCATATGTAGTTTTGGCAGCAGCTGAAGTTTTGATAGTATCTAATTTTTGAATATCAGCTCAAGTTTTAACAACAACTAAAGTTTTAGCAGCAGTAGTTAATTGAGTACGAGCTAAAGTTTTAACAGCAACAGATGATTGAGGATCAACAGGTGTGATGTCTACAATTTTTGGACTCGATGTAATATTTGAAGTGGAAGTTTTTTGAACTTCCCTAGGGAGAATTTGCAGCACTTTGGTTGCAGTAGCTTCTACTGTTTTCTTGGTTTGAGTTTGGGAAGTTTTCTTAATAGGGGATTCTGTGTTTTTCTTACTCCAAGGTTATATTGCTTCTGAACTTCATTAATGGAAAATTCATAACCTTGTTTATAATCAAAAGACTCTCCATATTCTAACTGTAACTGTTGTAACATGTATAATTCCTATTCTTCTTGGGTAAGAAAAATAGTATTATCAACATTTATTCCCATTGAGTTAATCTAAGTGTCTTCATATTCTTCATTTTGGTGAGAACTTTCAACATATTTCTCTTGGAAAGGTGGTCTTATTTTTTGATCAGGTGCTAATTATCTAGATTTACCAGTGTTGGTATTCTTCCTAAAGTTTGGATTTCTTATTTGAGGACATTGTTGTTAATTCTCCCATTGTGGTTTTCTTTCCATATTTTCTAATCTATCCATTATTCTTTCCATACTCTTTTATAAGCTATCTATCTTACTGTCTGATGTGGATGGTTCATTCTTAATAGTTACTCTTCTTTCATTTCTTATTCTAGCTCTTCTAGCTAACAAATTTGGTTCTACACTAACAACATTACTTTGCATCTGCTCTAATGTTTTAGGGTTTCTTTCTCTTAGTTGGTATGACATATCAGTATCAAAACCATCTGGAAATTTGATTAAAGCTAGATCTGGTGGGGATTTGATGTTGGCAGGAATTGCATTATAAATACTATTGAACCTAGTACAATAGTCCTGAACAGATTCATTAGGTGCTCTTCTTATGTTTTCATATTCATACAATATTTGTAAAGGATTCTTCTTTTTCTCCCATATATTGATAAACAATCTATGGAAAGCTTCTAAATCATAAATATGATTGGAAGGTAAAGATTTAAACCATTTCTTTACATCTCCAGCTAATTTTTGGGCAAAAAATCTCATTTAAACATCAGATTCATCAATTTCATGAAATTCAAAGTAATCAGTTATTTTATTAACATGTTGTTGTGCAGTATATTGACCTGTACCATCAAATTGAAAATTTTACTTTGGTAATCTTGGGGCATGGCATGTAATTGAGTTGGTAATACCAAAGGGGCATATCTGGCTGCCATGGCTAAGATTCTAGCTTGGCTAGGAGGTAAGTTTGTGGTACTTGGTGATGAGGTTGAAGTACTTGCAGATGAAGTTGGAACACTTGAGGATGTAGTTGGGATGTTGGAAGATATGCTTGGAAATGAGGTTGAAGTACTAGAAATTGTAGCAGAATTTCTAGAAGATGAACTTGAAGTGTTTGGAGATGGAAATAAAACTATAGGTTGAAGAGGAAGCTTAGGGATGAATGATTTAGTGGAATGAAGTGTAGTGGCAATAATAGATGAAGTGGTACTAAATAAAGATGAATTTACAGACTCTGAAGGAATGGTAGAAGGCTTAGGGGTATAAGCAGATAAAGCAATTAATTCAATAGAATGTTGAAAATAAGCTTCATCAATATTCTTAATCAAAGTTGCAGTCAAAGCATCAATTTTATCAGATGGTTCTAGAGCTTGTTGATTTGAATCAAGTGAAACAATATCCATTTTTGTTTCAATAAATTGAATGAAATTAGCATCTATTACACTATCATAAATTGAGCTTTAAGATTTAGTTCTAAACAAAGAATGTTTGAATGATAAATTGAATTCAATATCTTGTAAGCTTGATAATTCTTTGGGCAGTGAATTAGCTTTGATTAATTGACTAGTATTCCATAGATTTTTTTATTTTTGTTTTTCTTTAAAATTCTATCAGGATCATCCAAAATTATAGTAGGTTGTGGATCAAGATGAGACCTAGTATAGTATATTCTTTTGGAAGCCATAATTTTAATTTTTAATGAAAATTTCTAACAACCCTAAATAAAACTTAAGGTGAAAATATGAGTAAAAGTATTTCCTTTAAGGTTTATTTAACTGAGGACTGATTCTTCCCCAGTATAGTCGCCAATATGTTATCACTCCAATAATTCCTAGGGTTGTTATGCTTTTTGTTTAAAGAAATATTCGAGGTAACCACAAACCTACTTTTGAGATCAGGATCTAGCCTTCCTAATGCTCAGAGAGGGCTCTCTCTTTCTGATTTAGTTTTGTTATTTTTTGTTGATTTTAGGCTAGTTATAAAAGATTGATTGGTTTTGATTTTGGTTTGGTTTGGTGGTGGAATTACTGATTCAGATGGATAGATGACTGTCTATTTACCATTGGTGTTATAGCATCATTTCTCACCTTCATATGATTCATGATTTCTTTTATGGCTTTGGGCACCCATTCCTACAGACTTGAACAAATTCACTAAAAAACAGTGTAAAAATCCCCATACGCGGTTATGCCCAGACTTTTCCGCGTGTATACGTGAGTCCACATGTACTTTTCCGTGTATGCCATTAAAATAATTAAAAAATATATTAAAATTCCCTATTTTCGGGCTGGGTTGATGGTTACTCTGGTAGTTCAACCACCCCAGCACGTGGCCAACTGTTTCCAACTGATGAAACTACTTTGAGGGAGTATAAAAGCCCCTCATGTGCATGGCCTAAGGGAGAGAGAAATTTTATAGTCATTATACTCTGTTGGATTCCTAGTTCAAGTCTGATTCCCCGTGCCTCCTGCACTTTCCCATATTTATATCAGGAAACCCTTGTTTCCTGGAGATGTTCATCCGTTTATATGCCATCTCGAGTGCACAACTCTTGGAATAATATTAGCGAGGCAAGGGCGGGACGAATCCGGACGACGGTCTGCTCGAAGATCGTGGAAGGATTCAGGTGATCTCTTCACTTTTACTACTGTACATGATATTAATAATAATGAAGAACCGTCTTGTTCCTGAACTTCCGTGTTAGTATCTATTGTTATATGTGGAAAGATTGATTATTAAGCAGTTATTATCGTTTATATCATGTTTCACATTGATTACACTAACGTTTAGGAGAATTATATGCTGTACAACTAGGTTTCCGTGCACGTTCTTTCTTGTTTTCAGGTTGAAGGAGGAAGGAAGGTTGCTGGGGGTTTGAACCCCGCGGGATCTACATCGAACGTAGGACTACGGGTGAGTCCTGCTATCGTTGATTTCTAGTTTTTTGCATTCAAGCATGGTTGTGTGTGAGTCTTTCTGAATAGCATGCCCTGATCTGTGGAGGTTTCTACCCAACAAACCTCTAGGGTGATTTTCCCCGAAACAGAACTGGCGACTCCGCTGGGGATCGCATTCTTGTGATTCCCCTGTTGGGTGGTTTCAGCTGTTTGATAGGTTTCCAATAGTTTTAACTTCTATTTCCAGTCCAGTTTACTTTTTCTCAATCAGACTGAAGTCCTGGTTTCTTATCCAGGCTTGATCCTTTTTTTTTTTCATTATTTACCTTTATATACGCGGGTTTGTTTGCACACAGTCGCATATACACGCATTTTTTGTTAAAGGGAGTCGCGTATACGCGTGTTTCCTTTATCACAATCGCATATGCACGCTTGTTGCTAAACTATAAAGTTGTGTATACCTAGGCAGATTTTGAATTTTTGGATTTCTTGGCTTTTTAGTCCTTTCTGTCTGTGGAGACCTGTTCCTGCAGTGTCTTTGTACCCTCTGGATTGTGAAGAAAGTGGTCTTTTGTTTGATTGAAAACTAGTCTTTTTGGCAAAGTATTGTTTCTTGTGCTGGCATTTCTGGTTCGAGTACCAGGATATCTTTCTGGGGATTCTTGGCTGTTCTGCTTTATCAGAACAGAGAGCTCCTTCTCATTTACTCTTTCCTACCTTTGTGTTTTTCTTTGCACTACGATTTTTGCCCATTTCTTGGTTGGTTTTCTTGAGTTCAGTCGACTAGGTCTTGTTGCAACTTTTGAAGAGTCTTTCTTGGTTCTTTGAAGTTTTTTTTTACTGCAAGGTTGTACTATTCTTCTAGCCTGAGTGGCTGAGTTTTCTTGTCTTCTTTTGCTCATATTGATCTTGCTACTAGTTAGACCTATAAGATTTGGAGCATTTTTGAAGTTTTTGCTTGAAATTCAGTGTCGTTTGGCTTGGGACTCTATAGTTTTGCTTGGTCTTTTCGAACTTTTTTTTTTTTATAAAACTCAAAAGCTCAAAAAACATTTTGTTTTGTTCTTTGCTTTTGTTTTTGCATTTTTGTTTTCGTTTCATTGTATCTTTGGAAGCTTTGTTGAGGTTTCTTGCCTTTGGATTTTGGCTTGATTTTGGAAAAAAGTGTCATTAATTTCTTCCTCTTGTTTTTCAAGCGTTTTTGGTGTCTTCATATTAAGAGTTATTGATTTTGGGAACTAGCTTTCTGGACAACCAAAAAGAGATAAAACTGAAGGATCTTCGAGAAATTTCGCTCTACTTTAGGAGATTTTGCATCTTAGAATTCGCATGCTTGTAGTGATTTGCATCAGGTGCACTTAAGCATTTAGTCATTTTCATAGTTTTTGTGAGTGTGAGTTTGTTATCTGAAAAGAAAAATACAATTTTTAATCTCGTAGAACCTGTGTAGAAGTTGCTTTTCATCGAAAGACAATAATTGCATTTGCATGTAGTTTGGTTTTTATTAATTTCTTTCTGCGTCAAAACACCATAAGTTTCATTTCCGCATCCCTTTGACTTAACATAACAGCCGATTAAAATAAGCGATATAATTTAAAATCAACTAGCAAGTTTTCTAAGTGTCATACACCAACTAGCTGGGTTGTAGGGCCTTGGATTAGGTGAGTGGAGAGTTAACTCTCCAAGGCCGCTCAAACAAAACATAGAAGTTGATTAATTGAGCGAAATCCAACTCCGTTAGGTGGACCGGGAAAGCTCTCCTCCAGAGAGTCAAGCGCGAGGGGAAGTGAAGGCTGAGAAGAGAGATACCCCCTCTCTAATTTGTTGAATCTGACCTCAAGACCATTCCGCCCGGCTTCTGACACGGATTGGTGCCCATAGTTGCCACTCCTAGGTTCCACACAGGTGACTGCGGGGGGGAATACCCGTGGTACCTGAGGCAAACGTCGCATCACTTTCAGCAGTACTTCTGGGGGGTGCCCTTGCGAAGCTTGGGTGCTTGAGCCGGCAAAGGCTGTCGTTAGGAGGTCGGCGTAACTGTTTCTGATACCTTCGCTAGTAGGCCTGGGCCGTAATTATCCCAGACTACTTTCGGGAGGTCCTATATTTCGCTTTCTTGTATTTTGGTGTCCGGTCCTAATCACCCGGAGCGGAAATACCTGAAGGTTGTTTGCTTGATTGTATCTCAGGGATTATTTTTTTAGTGAGTGCTCTTTTCTCCTAGCTTGCCTAGCTTTACACTTTTTTGAGTCTAATTAAAATCTATAAAAGTGGCTGATCAAGCGCCTCGTCGATCGAGGAGAATCCGGGGGTTATCTCCCGAGAGTCCAGAGCCTTCTTCAAGAAGGCGTAGGAGTGATTTAGCAGGTGGTTACCACCCTGTGGTGTCTGACGCAGTGGAGAGAGATCCTCCACAAGGGTCTGAAGGTTTCATAGCTGATTCTGGTGTTGGTTCCGAGAGGAGCGTTTCGCTCACCTCGCGAGTGTTATTTCCGCAGGAAGAAGAAGTACAGGTAGAGGAAGTGTCTGAACCCTCAGATTCACTTCCATCTCCTCTTCCTCCTGATTATCCGTTCGTTGTTCAATACATCGGACCCGAGTCAGAGAGACTGGAAGATCCTCCGTATTATACATACCTTTCGATGGCCACGACTGGGAACACGGCTTCTGCTGTGAGTGTTGCAGGCATTCAGACTCCTGCTTCTATTGAAGGAGGGGGCACTATTGCTATATCTTCGATTACCTCTAATGCTGCTGTGTTTGGCTCTGGTTTCACCCAAGCACATGCGTCTCAATCTGGTCCCTTTTGTTTTGGAATGCCCACTAGTGGGATTCCTTCTTTTTCCTTTTCCGCTGCTGCAACTGGATCTACACCCATGTCTTCCATGGCTAGTGTATCAACTTCGTTTCAAGGGTTCCCCTTCGGAACTGGACACATTCCTAGTTCAAATCCTTCTTTAGGGTCCTTTCCGTTCACTTCTCAGACCCAGAGTTTCAACCCTTGGTTTGGAGGTCAAAGTTCAACTACTTTTACAGGTTGGAACCCTGTATTCACTACAGCGGGGGCAGAGAATCAGTTTTACGTTGGTCACCAAGGGGCTTCTCCTCTATCTAATGCCTGGAACCCCTATCAGGGGCTTTCCTCTTCATTTAATACTTCGGGCGGGGGAACTAGTCCGGTCTTTGGTAACTCGGCATGGGGAGGAGGTTCTTCTCCTTTTGCTACGAGTTCTTTCTGGAAACCTGGTGCCTCATCAAATCCAGGGTATTCTTTTCAGAATGTTGGGAATTCATCCTATCAAGGATGGAATCCTCAGGCTCCGCCTCGTTTACCTTTTCTAGCAACGTTAAACTTGCCAGATCTTTCGAAATTGACGAATGATCCGATTCGGTACAGTCCGGGGTGGCCTCCGGTCCCGACCAAACTACCTTCAGACATTCCAAAGTTTGAAGGGAAGAATGGAGAGGATCCGGCTGACCACATCACCACTTTCCATTTATGGTGTTCTTCTAACTCCCTGATCGACGATTCGATTAGGTTGAGGTTGTTTCAACACACCCTAACTGGAAACGCTGCCAAATGGTATATTGAGCTAACTGGGGGCAATTTTGCTACATTTGGAGAACTGGCTGTTACATTTCTGAACCATTTTCAGTTGCCTGTCCGATATGATGCTGGGACTGAACTCCTAGCTAATTTTAAGCAGGACGACGCAACCCACATTTCTGATCACATTCAGGAATGGAGGAGAAGGAAGAGGATTATTAAAGCTCATATTCTAGGAGAATTCCTTTTGGAATGGTTTCTGAAATCTCCGCAGTCAGACATTTCTAAAGATGTATCCATTTCTGGGGTATTTTTTGAGGAGCAGGCCATTTTTAGGGCCCAGCAGCTGGAACTGATCTATTCTCAGTCTGGGGTCCTCCATAAATATTTTCCCAATGCTCCTCGCTCCAAATTAGATTTATCCAAAAATAAGCCTGGTCCGCATGGTGATGGGCTGATCGGGTCGATCAATAGTGGTGCAGCCAGCCTGCTTACTCAACTGCAATAGTTGTCTTTGCAATCTGCTCCTTCTGGTCAGGCTGTGCCTGCTGAGTCATCGCCTTCCCAGTCTTTGTCCATAAATGTTGTCCAAGCTTCTGAACCCAAAGGAAATCAACAATCCGAAGGGAAGAAGAAGGGACAAAATAATAAGAAAAAGGGCAAGAATGGGAAGGGTAATGCGAATAAAACCAACGAGAATGTTCGTGAGGGTCCAAAGGACAAAAATAAAGTGAATTTTCCATGCAAGCTGTGTGCTGGAGACCATCTTACGCACCTTTTCCCTAAAATTCAAGATGCGCAGCGCTTGTTAGCTCAGCAGGGTTCTTCTAGTTCCCAGGCTGTGTTAACAAACACTTTTCCCCAAGGGAAATAGTTAGTTGTTGGCGCGAACCAAAATCCTGGGGCTTCCTCTGGAGGTACCTAGGAAGGGGAAATTCCATCGAACATTTTCATGATGAGTGCTCACGCGGATATCGCTACGATATCCCGTGATTATGGCGAAGAAGAGTCTTCGAAAGCTAAGGATACTCCTGATGCTACTGAGCCGCTTCACATTATGAAGCCTACTGTTGAGTCTATGCCTCGGATGCCCAAAGCATCTTCTAAGCGATCGAAGATTAATCCAAATGCTAGGGCTGCCCAGAACTACTCTATTGTGGAAGATCTGGCGCAGAGTCCTTGTGCTATGTCGGCTTTAGAGGTACTCCAGTCTTGTCTGGCTCAGCGCAGTGCTTTGCTCACTGCCATTGGGGCTATTGATCCGAAAAATTCTCTTCTGATTACTTTTGATATGACTAATTTTAAGAAGAGACTCCCCCATCACATGGCTTTTCATATTAAATCGTTGTACCGGAAGTGCAACATCTTTCGGACAGTTGTTGATGAGGGTGCTTCCACATGCGTGATGTCTCTCACATGTTGGAAGACAATTGGATCTCCCAAAGCTGTTCCATCTACCACTCTTCTGACTGCGTTCGATGGTCATTCTCACAGACCCCATGGTATTGTCCCAGCTTTGCCCATCTGTGTTGGGGGCAAAACTGTCAATATAGAGGTTGAGGTAGTGGATGCAAGCTTGGACTACAACCTTCTATTGGGGAGAAACTGGATTTATGAGATGGATGCCATTGTATCCTCATTATTTTGGATTATATGTTTCCCTCATGAAGGGAGGATCGTTACAGTGGATCAACTGGACTGTCCTCCTGTAGACCCGAATCCGTCTACTGACTCATCTGTTCCAAAGTTGGATAATACTAAGGCACCTGTCGAGAATTTAGGAGTTGGAATGTATTCTTCCTTGATGGGTACTTTCGATATTCCTCCTCCTACGGTGCATATAAATGCTATTTCATCCTCCAAGGCTCCTCTTCGAAGAGAGTTATTCAGAACTCATTATTTTTCGGACCCTTGGACCTTACCTTCCCCTACTGCCACATTAGCGGAAGGTCAAGTGGGTGGAATGGCATTTCCGATGTCTGCAGCTGAGATTGCTTATTAGTCTGTTGTTGACTCTGCAGAATCCAGTCCAGCTCCTCTTTCATCGGAAGAGTTGGATGGAGATGTGGTTCCGACTTGGACACTTAGTTCTTCTTCTGCCCAGGATTGCCTTGATACCACTCTTCCATCTGAAGAGGCCATCCTGGAAGCTATGACAGGTATAGATAGACTGTGGGATGACTTGCATCATCGATCTTACTTTTTACCTGATTTGAGCGAAGTTGAAACAAGTTTTCCAAGTCCTCAGTCTCCTGGTCCTGTTCACCCAGTCCTGAACCCTTTAGCACCAACACAGGTTTATGCTAAAGGGAACATGGCTGTGATTTCTCCTACTATCCCGGTGAACATTTCCAGGGATCCCAATATTATGGAGGATGTCTTCATCGGAGCTGAATGTTCCCGTGAAGAGATTCAAATTTACACCGAGCTCTTTAAAGAGTATAGGGATGTATTCGCTTGGTCTTATGAGGAAATGCCTCGTATAGATCCATCTATTGTCCAGCATGAGATCAAGACTTACGAAAACGCTAAGCCGGTGAGGCAAAAACTTCATCCGGTCAATCCTAGGAAGGCAGCAGCTATCAAAGCTGAGGTGGAGAAGCTGCTTAAGGCGGGATTCATTTTCCCTGGTCCTTTGACTGAATGGGTTTCAAATCCTGTTCCTGTAGATAAAAAAAAAGGAACGATTCGAGTTTGCATTGATTTCAGAGACCTAAATAAAGCATGTCCTAAAGATAATTACCCCACACCATTTATCGATCAGATCATTGACGAGTGTGCCGGTAATGAGATTTTCTCCTTCACGGATAGTTTCTCCGGATATAATAAAATTACTATCCGTCCTGAAGATCAGCATAAGACTGCTTTTATTTGTCCCTGGGGTACATTTGCATACAAGAAGATGCCTTTTGGTCTTAAAAATGTTGGGGCTACCATTCAGCGGGCCATGTCATATGCCTTCCACGACATCAAAAAGATTATCGAGGCATATTTGGATGATTTAGCTGCTCATTCTCGAAAGAGGATGGATCATCCTGCTCACCTCCGGCAAATATTTGAACGATGCCGGTTCTATAAGATTAGATTGAATCCGAACAAGTGCGTTTTCGTGGTTACATCCGATCGGTTATTGGGATTCATTATGTCTAGGGAAGGGATTAGGTTAGATCCCTTCAAGGTTGAGGCAATAATTCGGTTGCCTCCCCCGTCCTCTATTCGTCAGCTTCAAAGTCTACAAGGAAAGTCTAATTTTCTTCGGAGATTTATCGTAAATTATGCTGAAGTTACCAAGGGATTTATGAGATTGTTGAAGAAGGGAGTTCCATTTCTTTGGGATGACTTCGCTCAACGCTCATTCGATGCTTTGAAGAAAGCATTAACCTCTGCTCCTTTATTGAGTCCACCTGATTATAGCAGGGATTTCCATCGGTATGGTTCTGGTTCAGAAGGATGATGCTCTTGCAGAGCATGTTATTTACTATCTTAGTCGAGGATTGGTAGGACCTGAACTCCGGTACACTCCGATAGAAAAATTAGCTTTAGCAGCAGTTCATGCTGTGCAGCGACTCCGGCATTACATTATTCTACGAAAAACTTATGTTTTGGCAGCAGCCAATCCATTTCAGTTTGTCCTCAGTAGGCGAGTGATTGGGGGAAAATACAATAGATGGAGTGTGATTTTGCAGGAATTTGATCTTGAGTTTATGTCTGCCAAGTCCAAGAAATCATTGGTTTTCGCGGAATTGATCTCCGAGTTGCCCTGTGGGGAAGAGATGATCTATGATGAATCCTTTCCGGATGAAAATTTGTTTCTTATCTCTTCACAGGATCCTTGGTATGGAGATATCATCGTGTATCTTCAGACTGCGAAGTTTCCCTCTACTTTTTCGAAAGATGAGCGTCGTAAGTTGTGTCACTTGGCCAAGAATTATTTGATTATTGGTGATGCTTTATACCATCGAGGGGTTGATTCAATCCTGAGACGCTGCTTAACTCTCGAAGAAGCTGAGGCTGTGCTGAATGATTCCCACAGTGGAGCTTGTGGTGGTCATTTATCTGGGCTTGCTACAGCCCAAAAGATCTTGCGTGTTGGGTACTTTTGGCCTTCGATTTTCAAAGATTGTATGGAGTCGGTCAAAAAGTGTCATCCGTGTCAAGTTTATACTCGAAAAATGCGCGCTCATCCAACTCCACTTTTTCCAGTCATTACTGTCGGTCCCTTTACAAAGTGGGGTATTGATTATACTACTTGTAACCCGCCTTTGGCTAAAGGTCACAAGTACATTATCGTAGCAATAGACTACTTTACAAAGTGGGTCGAGGCTATGCCTACTTTTGGGAATGATGGTGAGACTGCAACTCTTTTTCTCTTCAACCAGGTTATTGCTTGTTTTGGTATTCCTAGAGAGATTGTCACTGATCATGGCAGTCATTTTCAGAATAGTATGATGGCTGAGTTAGCTCTCAAATTGGGTTTCCGGCAGGAGCATTCATCTCCGTATTATCCTCAAGCCAATGGGCAGGTGGAAGCCGTGAATAAATTTTTGAAGACAATTCTTCAAAGGACAATCGATAAAGCTAGATCCAACTGGCATATTATGCTATATCCTGCACTTTGGGCATACAGGACGTCAATGAAAATTGCAACTGGCTTTACTCCATTTCAGCTAGTGCACGGGTTGGAATCTGTATTTCCCATTGAATGCCAGATTCCTTCTCTTAAATTAGTTGTTGAACTTCTTCCTGACACTTCTAGTCTTGAAGAACGGCTCCTTCATCTGGAACATCTCGATGAGCAGCGTCGGGATGCCGCCACGATGAATGACGCACATAAAAACCGAGTTAAAGCTCAGTACGATAAGGCGGTCAAACCTAGGGTTTTTTCGGAAGGTGACCTTGTTTTGGTCTATGCCCAAGAAAAAGATGCCCTGGGGGAAGGAAAGTTTAAGTCTATGTGGTATGGCCCCTTCATCGTTAAAAAAGTCCTTAAGAAAGGAGCATATACCTTGGTTGATTTCGAAGGAAACGAGTTGCCAGAGCCCTGAAATGGGCTCTATTTGAAGAAGTATTATGCCTAGGCTTCGGCCTGGCATGTTGCTTTTGTATATAGTAGTTTTTGCTTTGTACATATCTGGTTGATTTTCGATCTTTGATGGGTTGGTGATGTTTTTGATCTGCTTTGGCAGGTTGTCTTGGATGTCATGAGTCATTTTGGTTTCGCCGATGGTGCTAGTAGACACACCTGGAACTTAGCTTCCGCGGCTTGGGTGCTTCATTATCCATCCGGTCAGCTGTTAGTATCAAGAGGCGGCTGCATTGGTCCTACTTCCAATAATATAGCAGAATACACTGCAGTTGTTTATCTACTCTCAGAGGCAATATCTTTGGGTGTTGATTTGTTGGTAGTTTTCTTGGACTCTCATCTGGTGGTGTCGTAGTTGAACAATACTTATCGGGTTCGAGATCCATTTTTACTACGGTTGTTCTTGAGGGTACGTTTGTTACAAAGATCATTTCATTTTTTAACTTTCATTCATATTCCTCGAGCTGATAATTGGTTGGCAGACTCATTAGCTAATCAGGCACTGGATTAGCATATTAATCATTCCATGCAATAAAATTTAATCATCAAAAACATCATATATTTTGATACATTTATCACATCAAATCAAACATCGTTGTATATATATCATCAGAGTGTTCAAAAACTTTACAAAATTTGGATCCATAAATTCATACAAAAATTGGGCTTATGCCCGATCATGTTCAGTCTCAAAAATATACAGTCATCTGATACATCATATCTATCTACTCCTGAGGTCCCTGCCTAGAAATCGTGTTCCTAGAGAACATGATCGCGGTGGCAACTCGGTGGAATAACCGTACCCAGTCTCGGGGCACTCCTACCACCCATCTCTGGATGGCTTCCGGCAGATCTTCCACGGTAGCCATAGGTACTTGGCGGGTTAATCCCTCCAAGTTCCTCTATATAGCCTGGAGAGTCCTGTCTGAATCCACTGTATCTGCTTCGCCCCTGCGACGCTTGTGGCGCGGGAAACCCTCAGGTCGAACTGGTCCAATATCTGTATCATGATCATGTTTACATTGTAAGTCATTATGAATCCAATCAAAAACATGTTTTTCGCATTTTTTCAGACATATTGAAAAAATCCAAAAAAAATTGTATAAGTCTAAAATTGCAAACTTACCGACTGTGCCCCATGCCGTGCCTGGCGGAAGGACAAGATCTAGATCTCCACGAAAGTCCATCCCGGCATAGGGATAGTCGTCCACAACGATGATTTGTTCTCCCCACCAAAGGAAGAACTCATCATCCGAAGTGGTCCGGGGAACTTCACTTCCCCCTAATCTCTTCATCATGTCTGCCCAGCGGGAAATTCTTGGGTCTCTCGGGCTGCTGATGGTAGAGATCACTCTGGGTCTCAATGCTGGTATCTTCTCGAAGAAGAATGTCATCAAAAATGTACCGTATCCAAAATGTTTTGTCTTTACTTGGCGGATAGAGGTCAGTTGTTGCTTTATGTCTGGTAATAGGGTGGTGCACCAATCATATACATGAGTTAAGCATTCCACTGCTATTCTCATTTGCGTCCTGGACGCCTGGTGTAGGGAGGCAGATCCTACCACTCTGCCAATGGTGAAAAGGAGGATTTTCATGTGCAAATACCTTAAATCTTTAATTGCAATTTGAGTTCCAACTTTCTTGGAACCCTCTACGCAGTACACGTGGATGTAATCTTCCACGGTTAGCCCTCCCAAGGGCTTCCCGTGCAAGTCTACTGGTTCCCCCCTCCGAGAGAGTCCAGTGATAAAATATATGTCTTCCACTTCAATGCGTACAGGCATCTGATCTATCATAAAGCAGTCCTCTTCCGGTTCCCAATAGTTCACAAGCATTTCGAGCAACCGGACATTACTCTTCGTATTTGGCATTTTGAAAAACTTGAGCAAACCGCAATTCCGAAGAATATTTAGCGATGCTCGATCTTGCAAGACTTCTTGATCAATTGCACTATGTTCACGCTCTCTCCATGATATGGTCATCCTGTTAAAATTCAATAAATCCTTCATTAGCTACACATTTTTTCATCTGGGCCTGCACATACGCGACTTTATTTGTGCACAGTCACGTGTATATGCGACTTCATCGTTACCAACCCGCGTATGCGCAAACCTGTGATTTTTAGCATGGGTTTCTATGGTAAAAATTACTAAATTTTAATTTATGAATGGACAAAATGATTTGCAAGGATGATTGATGAGCTTACCTGACAAATTCGGTACGATTTGACGGTCGGTTGCTCCTGATTTGACGAAAGAAGTTTTTTGCTCCAGAGCACTTTTTTCCAAATCAACAATGTAATAATGAACCAAATATGAGGTAATTTGTCTATTTATGTCCAAAAAAGTTGAAAATTTTCGCAAAAATTTGTTATGCTTATTTTTTCGATCTATCTTAAGCTGCATAACCCAGATGCTTGGAAGTGCCCGGTTTGGTATGTTTTCAGGTACATTTTGACGAATTTGAGATTTTTCCCGGTTTTTTTATCCATGATTACTGACTCGTCACGGCAGGTATATGATCTTTACTGGCATATAGGCTAGGGAAATCACTTTCCGCTGCATTTTGCATACTAGCCTCCATACTGATCACTTGCCATAGGGTCGATCCCATCAAGTCATGACTATTACACCCATTTCACTCGCTGATTATTTAATCATGACTTGATGGTAGAGCCTTCCTTTACATGGGCTTCCTAGTTAGTTCCTCGCTATCACTTGTTGCCCATGCTGCGTTTTATGTAGGCTCAGGAGTCCTCTTTAGTCCCACCATGACTTACGTGTTGAAGCTTCATTCTTCTTCTTCCTCACTATCATTTTTCTGGCTATTACCCTAGAGGCTCCCTGGTGTTGTTGAGTTGTATTACTGCATTGCATATTGGCTACTTGTTTATCCTGGCCTTTAGCCGGCTTCATTTGGACTCGATGTTTAAGCCAACTTTTGACCTTGTCTATTTGTACAAGTTAACCATTGCATGCACTTAGCTATCGTGACTTGACACCCTTTTACCCATGGATGGAACGTTCCTTTGAGTATCGCTTACCAGTTTCCGCCACCTTGCATTGAGCATAGGATTGTTCCAATCCCAGGAACTAGTGCATCTGATTTTTTGATACTCGTTCTATCCATTGTACCATAGCATTCTTTTATTCTTTTTCAGGCTTATTATATGAAAAATACAAAAAAAATCAAATATAACAAAAAGAGCGGGAACGGGATGTATCTTCGTTGTTTTGATGGCAGTACAGAGTCAGTTTGTCGCCCTTGAACAAAGCACATATACTTATATATTTCCTTCATTTGGGATGGTTTTAGTTTTGACCTAGGTTCAGCCTTTACCATGTTTCACTTGTCAGTTCTCCCCCGGTTGGTTATCTCTTCCAATCATATGGAGAGTTTGTTTTGCCTCCTGCAAGACAGACTTATACAGTGTCACTTTTTACTGCCATGGTCATCACGGAGTCGTGCTTTTGTTCAAGGGAAGTCTAGCCTGAGTCGGCCATTCTGCGGTGTCTCTTGACTCATTATTCAGTCGGCCTTCCCGGTCTTGTCAGTATCATGTTCTATCACATCAAATGTTTTGGTCTTCTGCTCGTGCTGGTTTGAGAAGGTCCCCATTGACTTCTTGCCGGCGGGTTTGTCTCTTATCGACTACGACACATTGCTCTGAGAGCAAACCTAGAGCCGCACCCTGGCCCTATTTCCATCATTGATAGGTGACCTTGTGCTCAGCATTTGATCATCATTATGGGTTTTTGACTGAGTGGTTTCCCCTGTGTTCGACATCAGCATACATTATCACACTTGGGATTCGTGCAGTACCTTGATTTCCATTTGACCCTATTGGTGGATATCTCACCTCTGTGTCAGCTTTCATTATTGGTTGGTTCAGAGGGTTTCTTCCATGCGCTAGCTTCATCTTGTGCATGTCGGAAACGTACTTCGGTTTTGGTTCCGTCACTCTACTTCGTTCGATTCCTTCCAAATCTTGGCCTGCGGGTTACACTCGCGCTGGACTGATGTGGGATGCCTTAATGCCTTCCTTCCAGCAGATCTTTTCCCATCGACTCCGACTCATTGCCCTGGGAATAAGGTCTAGAGTCTTTTTGTCAGTACCTTAGGGTTTGCAGTCATCAGTGGCAGACTCTTCGCTATCGACAGTGGGGATTCATCATTGCCTCCTGGTTGGTAGATTCTTTCAAGTGTTCGACTTCAACTCATTCATTCGCATTTGTTAGATTGTACTGGGGCACCTTGACGCTCATTTTCATTATTGGTGGGTTGTCTCGCGTTGGTTAATGGTATACATCATTGACCGGTAATCCAACGATTTCTCACATGGTCGACTTCAGCTCATTTATTCCCATTGTGTAGAATTGTGCCATAGTGATCGGTGAAGACCTCAGGTTGCATCAGCATTTTTCGGTTCACTTTTGACAGTCCATTCAGTTTCTGCCAGTGATGTCGTTCACCCTCATATGTTGCAGTGTCAGTACAGCAGCATCCTATATGTTGGCTCCCGAGTTGCGTTATTGTACCGTTTGTTCCACCTCTTATGATTTCGTACTTGGAGATTCAGTTACTTATATGATCAGACATCCAGTTGCAGCATCCTTGATCAGCGTTCTATATGTGATACTTGGACATTGATTCAGACTTATATTTCCGGGCCATGCTCAAATGATTCATTGTGTACTTTCAGTTCAGCTATACTTGTATACACGTTGGATCTATTCAGTACTTTCCATATGATGTATTTTTGACTGAGCATGGGTATGCCCGCCTCAGCATGAGTTGACTCTCTGTTTTCTTTCATTGGTTTTTTGGCAGGCTGAAATCTAGTGAAGTCCTTTCTTATCCTTGCGAAGTTCTTTCTATGTGCATAATACATTTTGGCCATCATGTACCCCTTCTGACCTCATATATTAGGGGGCATCTGTTATAGCATCATTTCTCACCTTCATATGATTCATGATTGCTTTTATGGATTTGGGCACCCATTCCTACAGACTTGAACAAATTCACTAAAAAACAGTATAAAAATCCCCATACACGGTTATGCCCAGAATTTTCCGCGTGTATACGCGAGTCCACATGCACTTTTCTGCGTATGCCATTAAAATCATTAAAAAATATATTAAAATTCCCTATTTTCGGGCTGGGTTGATGGTTACTCTGGTAGTTCAACCACCCCAGCACGTGGCCAACTGTTTCCAACTGATGAAACTACTTTGAGGGAGTATAAAAGCCCCTCATGTGCATGGCCTAAGGGAGAGAGAAATTTTATAGCCATTATACTCTGTTGGATTCCCAGTTCAAGTCTGATTCCTCGTGCCTCTTGCACTTTCCCAGATTTATATTAGGAAACCCTTGTTTCCTGGAGATGTTCATCCATTTATATGCCATCTTGAGTGCACAAATCTTGGAAGAATCTTAGCGAGGCAAGGGCGGGATGAATCCGGACGACGGTCTACTCGAAGATCGTGGAAGGATTCAGGTGATCTCTCCACTTTTACTATTGTACATGCTATTCATAATAATGAAGAACCGTTTTGTTCCTGAACTTCCGTGTTAGTATTTATTGTTATATGTGGAAAGATTGATTATTAAGTAGTTATTATCATTTATACCATGTTTCACATTGATTACACTAAATTTTAGGAGAATTATATGTTGTACAACTAGGTTTCCGTGCACGTTCTTTCTTGTTTTCAGGTTGAAGGAGGAAGGAAGGTTGTTGGGGGTTTGAACCCCGCGGGATCTACATCGAACGTAGGACTACGGGTGAGTCCTGCTATTGTTGATTTCTAGTTTTTTGCATTCAAGTATGGCTGTGTGTGAGTCTTTCTGAATAGCATGCTCTGATCTGTGGAGGTTTCGACCCAACAAACACCCTAGAGGTTTCGACCCAACAAACCTCTAGGGAAGATTTTAGGCTAGTTATAAAAGATTGATTGGTTTTGATTTTGGTCTGGTTTGGTGGTGGAATTACTGATTCAGATGGATAGATGAATGTCTATTTACCATTGGGATATGGAGTCAAAGTGTCAAGAAAACAGGATTGAATCAAAGTTTAAAGGAAATGTTCATAGGGCAAGGTAGCTGAGAAAATTTAGATCTTTTAGGCTGGATGGTGAAGTGGTTTCAATCGAGATCAAAGAGCAATTAAGGATTCCTCAAACCGGATAATGATGGAGATGAAAGAGGTCAATAGAAACTAAGGAGAAATGAAGAATTACCTAATCTGGATATTAGATGAAAACATCAAAATGAATAAAAGTTCAGAACAAAGTGTACTTAAACAATTTCTGCAATAATATTCCTGTTATAAAATTTAAATTAGAAAACATGCAAGTATGTGAAATACTTAAGAAAATAAAAATTTGAACAATAGAAATATACTTCACTGAAGTGGCCCAACACATGAATCCTGTAATGCAATGCCTTTATTACTCAGTCCAGTCTGTTGACTTGAAAATGTTACAATAAACCCCCAGGTTTCAGATCAATACAACTATAGAAATGTTCAGAAATCCACGCTCAATACTTCGAATTATGAAGTATTTATACAAAAACTAATACAAAATAGCCTAAAAATTATTTAGGAATTATTCAAGGAATACAAAATATCTTCATGCAAGAAGATAGAGACACCTATGTAACTAATGCAAGTTGTCCTTCTTTTATTGATTTTTTGTTTGCTTTTCTTTGATATTTTTCTGCTTTATCTCTCCGACTGTTTGATTTCACGCTGGTTGACTTCTTTCTGTTGAGTGTATTTCACTATGTCTTTATCTTTAAACTATGTTACTGCTCTTTAAACTTTAACTTCTCTGTTTTCATCTTTAACCTGGACTGCTCTTTTACTTGTTTTACTTTTCACTTTCATAGTAAATCATTCAGTTTCTCCCAAGCTTCTTCATCTAGTAATTTGATTCTTACCATTATTCTGAAAATTTCATCAGCTTCTGTGTAGTTTTCAAATGTAGTTTTGTTGATAAAGAGATGATTTACCTCATGCTAGAGGTAAAAAATATTCTCAAAAGTCTGATAGAGCACTTTTCCTGTAGGAATTCCTTTCATGGAGGAATTACTGGACTGTTCTTTGGCCACTTCTCTCATTTTCTTGTCATAGTCTTCATGTTTCATCAATCTGTCATTGATAACCAAAGGATTAGGCAAACTATTCTGCCTCAAAACATCAAATTTCACCATGAATCTGGTTATTGCAAGCTCCATGTTTTGACACTTGTCTTCAAGTTGTGTCATTAAGTTCCTCTTGGAAATTACCTTTCTTACTTCTAGAATTGTTTCAGTTATATCACTTATGCCAATGTATTCTAATTTATGTTTGTTCTTGGAATTAAGAAACTTAATAATCTAAGTGGCCTCTTCTGGCTTTTTCCCAAGTTCCTCTTTGACTTTCTGAATAGCTTTAGTTGCTTCATTGATCAAATCGTTCTGCTCAAAGATAACTTGGATGGATGGCCAAATATCATTAACAGAGTTAATGATATTAGCCCACAATTGTTGCTTTGCTTGGGCAAGTGGTTCTTTTAGTGTCAATTATTTCTCTAACTTCTGTACTCTGTCAGTCAATCTGTTTGAATTTTGTGTTTCATTCTTATGCATGATTTGTATCAACTTCTTTTCATCCTCTAGACTTTTTATTTGTTCTTTAATTCTATTTATTTCATTTCTTTGTATTGACATATCTTGCATGTTTTTAATCAGTTTACTTGCTTCATCATTAGGACAAGTTGTTGTTGTTGAATCTGTTGCTGATGTAGTGGCTGATGTAGATGGAACTGTTGTAGTGATTGTAGGAATGGTAGTGACATGAATTGCTTCCATGCTGGCCTTCTTTTCCTGCACCAATTTATCCATCTCATTCTCCATCTCTTTCAGTTGAGCTGTGAACTGAATGATGAGATTCATCGTTTCATCTTTTTGTCCTTCATTCTCCAGAACTTCCTTAGCCTGTGGATGTTCAGTAGGAGGCAATTTAAATTGCTTTTTCAATGCAGCAATGTCTGCATTTTTTTTCTTGATGAGGTCTTCTGCTACTTTGATGTTCTGGGGATTATATCCTACCTCTATGACCAATTATTCAAGTGATTTTATTCTTTTTTCCTTGGCTTGTGAGGAATCCTTCTCTAGTTTTAATTGTCCTCTGATGTTTTCTAGAGTATTTTTCAGTTTTTGGACACTAATGGCTTTGTTGGTCATTGTGGAGTATATTATTTCTCCAGCTTGCTTATGGAATTCAATTTGGTCTATTAGATGTAGATCTTTGGCTTGAACTTCATATGATGTCTTCTTATATTCAGCTGATGACATTGGATTCTTCACTGTTGGCTACAAGAAGGTCATCTACATCTTCCTGGTTTTATAATCAAAGGCAGAAAGAAACCTGTTTTGGTCACTAGGTGTCTGTTTCCAATATTGTGCATAGGTTACTACTTTCAATGCCTCATTCCTGAGCTTGATTTCTTTATATTTCTCCATTATATCTTGTTCTTTATCAACTATTTTGTTTGAAGAAGATACCTCTACACTGTTTTGTTTTTGAATAATCTGAGTATTAGAGGTTGATGGTTGATGAGTTTCCTCTGAAATTGCAGGTGGTGCATTGTCTTTAACCACTGTGTCTATATCAATAATTTCAATTGTCTCAACTTTTTCATTTACAAGATTTAGCTTGGGCTTCTTCCTATACATTAGTTTGAATTTAGTCTCAATAGTGGTTTGAGCTGAATATGATCCTTCTTCTCTTGGCCTCTTGGAATTCCTATCTTGTAGAACTAGAGTCTGTAGAATAGGACTGGTCTCAACTCGTTTCTATACCTCTTTCAAAGTATTCTCCAACCACTTTGATTGGTTGGAGTACTTCTCAATCTCTGGTTTGGAATCATGGACAAAAGGAGTTAGTTTAAATTTGACTCTTAATTTGCTGATAACTCCTAAAGGATCTTATTGCCACTTGAAACTCTCACTAAATGTAAATTCCTGTAAACACTTTTCTTCTTATTGACCAACACTTCTATTGTTGAAAATTAAAGGACCAATCTGGTTTTTTATCTTAAACTGTGTCTTCTTCTTTGCTGGTAGAAAGTTCACTTCATCAGAGTTTAGGATCTGCCTAATGTATTCTAGAGAAAATAACCTCATTGGGAGGTATTTGGGCAGCTTATATGGAGTGATTTGACATCCATATTCCCTAATTTTAGTGTGGTTCTGGTATAAATACCAGTACCCTATCCTACTATGTTCAGATAACTGCAATACTTTCTTTATCTCATCATTGATCCTAGGTTCACTGCTACTGCTTAGCATGTTGACAACTGGATGAATAAATGAATCAATGAAGTCTTTATATGTGAACTCTGTGGAATATTTCCTTATTAGGGAAGTCCAGAAAACAACTGATTTGGGTTTACCCTCAGTGTCCAGTTTTTGGAGGCTTACTGTAAACCTTTCAGATTGGAAATATAGGAACATATGAAACAAAAACGATGAATACTTAAACACTCCTTCTTCAGTTAATTTAACTAATTTCTCATGGATAAAATTGGATAAGTACTGAGAAAAGTTAAATGTGGAAGCAGGAGGTTGTCCTAGGCAGAAAATGGACAAGAAACCTAATATTGAAGCATCTACATACTCATATGTAAAGTATCCTAATAACAAGACATCATTGTGACAATTTGCCTAGTTCTTTCTGAGAAAATTGAGGCTGGATAAGGAGGGTTATTCTTTGGGGTTTCAAATGATGAAGGCAAGAAAGTTTGGAAGATTTGAAATCTCTTTGGGAAGTCCAGTTTGAGATACAATTTTGTGAGAATTTCAATTTACAAAGGGGCTTCATCAGGCTTGGGTTGAATTTGAAGCATTTGGTTTATGGATTCTATAGTAATGGTGAACAAGATCTCTTTGCTATGGGTTACTAGGGCTCTTTCATTTGGTGGATAATTAACTTGACAGAGTCTGATGATCTTTGGGAATTGGAAAGTATGTGGGAGGATTTACTTGGGTAAATTTGATTCCCAAAGGTAGATATCATCAATGTAGTGGATGGATTTATCATGGCTCCAACAATGGATGTCAAGGAGGTTGAAATCAGTGACAGGGTCACTGATTTTGAAGTCTTTTTCTGAAGGTGGGGTGTGTTCAACATCAACAACAGGAGGTTGTAGGGGATTAACAGTCACAATGCCTTGGGAAGCCATTTAAACTTGTTCAATTGATTAATTTTTTATTTTTTGGCTTAAGAAATAGTCTCAAGCACTCAGGAATACTGTGAAAAGATGATTCCAGTCTACAGAAGTGGTTTTGTAGGCAATAGTGGCTTTCTTTTGGTTCGTAAAGCTTTTAAATTGGTTCAATTTAACTTAGTAATTTATTTTAGCTTAAGTACAAGCCTAGAAACTTAGGAATACCTGGAAAATGAGGCATTTACTCTTTTGGAAAAGCTTTTGGTTGCAGTAGAGGTTCTCTGGCAGCGAAATAGGCTTCAATGGTCTTATATTTCTTCAAATAAGAGTCGACATCATTTATGGTAGCAAAAGGCCTGAATTCTGGTTGAAATTTGCTTAAAAAATGAGTCGGAAATGGTCTTTTGTTTGAAAACAGGGCGGCAGAGGCTTCCTTTGCGCAAATCCAAACAAAAATGGTGAAAAAGGATTTTAAGTGGTCTTATTGTTTTTAACCAATAGTGGTTAAACATATGGCCGTGGAGTTGAATTCAAATAGTAAGTGGTTTTGGCTTACAACACGGAAATGGAAAAGCAGATATTGCATCGTCAAAAGCGGTATGGTGATATTCTACTGAGGAGTGTGATACAACGTGGGGCTGCCATGTAGCATGGGAGCGAGGTTGCGAAACCACTCATTTCTCAACCCCTCAGTGATGTTAAATATTTTCCAATCGAGGGTGCGATAGGTTCTATTGGCCATTGGATCTGAGGAATGAAGATCCGACAGATGGATGAATAGGGGGGATTGTCGGGGATTTTGAAAGGTGGGACCATAAATTTGTATGCGATGGGATTTATTGTATATGAAAAGGCTTAATATATATGGGATCAGGGCTAAAACATGCGATGGGGTTATGTAAAGTGGGAGTTAATATAATATGGGGGTTTAACAAAGTATGGGAATGGGTTTAACAATATATATTAAATGGGGGTTAAATTTAAAGGGAGGTTGATAAAATATATATGCGGGATATAAAATTACACTAAGAAGAAATGTTTAAAATGTCATCGGGGAGAGATTTTATAGTGGGTCCCGATATTTTAAAACATTTAAAACTTATGATAAATTTATTTTAGTGTGTTTTAAATGAAAAAAAGGAAATTAGTAAAGGGAAATTACTTTTTTCAAAGGAAAATGTGATTTTAGCTAGGGAAAAGGTTTTTAGTAAGGGAAAATGAGTGAATTAAGGGGAAAAGGTTTAAATGAAGGGGAAGTGATATTTTTACAAGGGAAAATTCCTTTTTAAGAATGGCATTGGTTTTTTAAACAAGGGGAAGGGGATTTTGGGGAATATTAGTGATATCAAATGACCAATTTGATGCTTTCCATGCCTTGTGAAAGTGCTTCTACCTACCCATTATTTACCCTAACATTTTTAATTCATTTATTGGGTGCATTTGAGCTTGCTGACCCTTTTATTTTTCTTTGATAAGCAAACTATTCTACTTCTAACCTTATAACTTCCAATGGCTCAGATTAAACTATTCAGCTCATTATTATTCTCTAACTAACTATTGATCTGTGAAGATTAAATGGTTTGGCTAGATCTTTATTCTATAACTATTAACATGAAATTTAAAGCATGAATGATCAAGATTAAGTTGTTTGATCATCATGGATTGTGGCATTTTTGACAAGCTGCACACAATCTTATTTGCACAGTAAAGTAAAAAATAGTGGCATTTGAATTTGCATCACTTTCAAGATCTATATTTATCTGTTTTTGGTGGGGTTCATACTTTATATTATTTTTTGATCTTTTTCTTTTAGTCCTTTGATTTTTCTTTTAGGACTTACCCTCTTTACATTTTTTTTTTTAATATGGGAAAACATTTTGCAGAAAGCAAAAGTATGTACAATATTTACAAGACTTTACATAGTCAATTCAAAATTATGAACCCTATTATTATAGGACCCTAACATAAACTACAAAGACACATTGCCATGCATTATTATACAAGGAAAGAGGTCTCCCAAATCAGGATCAAGTAGTTGAAGAAGAAGTTGAAGCAAACTGTATTGAGGCAAAAAGAGAAGGATAAGTTTGACGTGTTGACTGAAGCCTCTCTCATGGATTTACACATCATAACATGTCTTCATGGAGAAATTTTGGGCAAGTTTTGAAGAAATTTTGTGAAATTTTTCATTTTTGTGAATTTTGGCCTAATTGGAAATGTCAGTTCAGCCAAAAGAGTAGCGCCTTCGCGATGCGCTTTTTCCTCAAACCTAAAAATGGAAAAAAAACTTTGCATTTATGGATAGATAATCACTTATAAATGTCAGCTATGTACTTTTGGTGCTTTATCAACAAACTGGTTGGGAGAAAATTCCCAAAAACATGCAGAAAAATCACTTTCTCCAACTGTTTTGGACTAGGTTTTGCGCTTTTGAGAGTACCTTTGGGAGAATGCATTTTTATTTGTCATTGAGTGTCAATTTTTCTTTCTTGAGGTGTCTAATGAAAACCTTACATCCTAATATTTCATTGGTTCCTTCAGAGTTGGATCTAGAGCAGTGGAAGGCCTTCAAAAGTTCCTTCAAAGTTGGGCGTTGTGCTTTTGTCTGGAGGCTCAGGGAAAATTTTATGGAATGTTATCTTAAAGTTTAGAAATCTTGGAGAATTTTACTAGCCGCCAATATGTAAATTGTAAAATTTTTTGTGATATTTTTGTAAAAATATTTATGGTTCTAACTATTTTATATTTTTATATATAAAATTTTGGCGATTTTTGGGGTAAAATAATTTTATACTATAAAATTTGGGCGAATCAATTTAAAAAAAATGGAAATCCGCAAGTCTTTTTTTGGAAAAAGAATGGAAAATTAGCCCACCTATGAATATTAGCCCCTAACATATTCCCCGGAGGCATTGCACTTTTGCAGAGTGGCACTACGCTTTTGCCTATTAGTGCAATTTTCGAGTTTTCTTCAGTCAATCTGAGTTTTGATGATGTAATTTCTCTAGTTTCATGTTGAATTGATGTAATATAAGGTAAATGGGCTTGTTATAGTCATTTTGATGTAATTTTGGACCTCATTGATGACGATCAGGTCAGTCAAAGTCTATATGGAGGATTTGTTTTAACCTCCCTAGTCATTAGGGTTTTGTTGAGAAATTCATGTAAGTTGTTCCTACACTGAGGGATTCGACCACTGAGAGAGGGGAAGTTGTTTTTATTCTATACGTATATGGTTTTAATTCAATATAAAGGTTTGAAATCAGAGGGTGAATGTCTTGTAGCTTGTATTTCATCATTTTATAGGAAATCAAAGGAAAATTGGAGTTATTATTCAGGAATTCTTGTGTTGTGAGTTTGTGATAATGTTTTTTCTCTGTTATAGATTTATATGAATGATATTATAATATTCTTACCATACCTTTCTCTTCAGTGATTTTCCTAATAGGTCTTACGAAGAATTATTTTAATTAAGATATGTTTTTTTAGGAATCTCATTTTGTGTATTTTGCCTTCTTGAGAAATGAATTCATGGTATACATGCTCCTTTTGACCTTCTTGCTCATTCAAACCCAAAAATACATCGACCAAATTCTAAGATATCACAAAAGCATGCCTACTCTGCTCCTCTATATCTCTTGCAACTGAAACCTTTGATGTTTTGACCTAGTTCCTTGATTTTTCACTCCTGATCCAGCAAAAAACCCTAAAATATTTAAAACCCTAGAGCTGAACTATCTAGCCTAAAATCCATTCTTGTACCAGTCAAATCCTTGGCTGTGATTTCCATAAAGAGAGCCCTCTCTGGTTTGGTAGGGCTAGCTACCAAACTAAAAGCTTGGTTTGAGGTTACCTCTGTCGATTTCCTTTCATCCTTGGGACATTGTGGAGGCTAACACTATGTATTGGTGATTTGATCCGTTGCTATTATTATGGCATGGATTATGTTGTTTCTTTAGGGGAGAGTGCATGTGTTTTAGTGTTTGTTGTTTCTAAGTGAGAGGGTTTATTGTTGTTGTTTCTTATTCTCATGCTCCCATAGTCAAAGAGTATTTGTTGTTGCTGGTAAGAGATGTATGTCGTTTCTCTAGTGTGTTGTTTTTTAGGCATATCTTATGTTAAGGGGGATATTAGTGCACATATTTCATAGGGGTATTGTTGCTATATTTCAGTATTACACTATTTTTCATCACCTACATGTTATTGCGAGTGGATTTTATGTTTGTGTTGATGGATCCCCTTGCTTATAGAGGTGTATATAACATTCTTCCATAAACATTTTAGTCCTTTTTCCATTGTTTTAAAAGGGGGACAATGTAAGGATGTTTTGATCACATGATTGCCTCAGCTAGGGGGTTGCCATCGATGCCAAAGGGGGAGATTTTTGGCATTGATGTGTGTTGCAAAGTTGTAGAGTTGCATCTGTGTGGTTGGTTTTAATTAATGTCAACCTAGTTTCTTAGGTTGAAAATGTGTTGGATATGCATGTGTATGTTTGGTTGCATGTGGATTGTGTATGGTTGAGGTGTATATGGTCCTTCACATGTCTACTAGCTTGGAATATCTTGGAGATGTTCCTTGGCATGTTTACTAGTTTGGACTAGCTTGGAGATGATGGTTTAGGTGTATATGGCTCTTGGTTGGATGATGTTGTGTTGCACTAGTTTTGATGCCCTGTGATGGTGACGATGATATGATGGCATGTTGTGTTAGCTTGGACGTTGGATGATGGTGTGTTGCATTAGCTTGGAGAAATTCCATGGTGATTTTCTTCTTAATCATTTTGTTGCTTATAGATGTTACTGGTTTCCATAGAGTTTAGTGTTGAGGAGACTTGTTGATTATGTCTCCATGTTCTCCATGTATTGGATTAGGTCCACATGATATTGATGTTATACAATGGGGTTGGAGAGGATCTACATTTGTCAGTAGATACCTCAAATGGTTGTACAGGTCTTGGAGGATGTCTGACAGGTATGGGAGTTGCATACTGATGGGAGAGATGTTTGTGGAGAATTTTGATGGCCTAGATGTTTGGTATGGTGTTGGTTGGCATCTAGTCAACCTATTTTGACTTGTGATGATGGTGATGATATTGCAGTGATTTGGTGAAGTGTTACAGAGGTTTAAGAGACTTCTAGACGTTCTACATTGTATTTTCAAGCTCTGGAAGAAGTTTGAGCAAGGTTTGAGTCGAGGAAACATGTTTTTGAGTCTCGTATGCCATAATCACATGCATGATGGGTCAAGGGAGAGGTTTTAGGCTTTATTCATTGGCAGAGCGGCCTATGGGAGAGGTTATAGCTCTTAATCACATGGATGAAATGCTAAGGGAGTGACTAAGGCATTTTTGCGAGTTTTTCTCTGGATTTCTCATGTTGATCAACTAATTTTTGGTGTTATGGTGATTTTACTGATCAGAGTTTTTCGACATATGATCAGAAATGTTTGTGGGACCTATAGAAGTTGATAAAAGTTGAATATATCAAAAGGATAGTGTTTTTAGTGTTTTATTTGGTCAAGAATCCTTCCTCAATCAAATCTAAAGCATGTGAAAAGAGTTTGTTGAGTCTTCCATAACCTTATCATTTGCTAAGATACTCAACACAAAAAAATGATAAATAGAAGAAGGTTTTGAGTCTATTTTGTTGGTTGTGTTGATAGTGTGAGAGTATGCCATTGTGAGAGAATTGTGAGTGAGTAAATATTGTTGCAACTACTCACTTTGCATTGTAGATATATTTCAGAATTTTCCATGCAGAATTCAAAGGTGAATTGGGCTGCAGTATGGAGAAGAATTGAGAGTAGAGTGTAGAGATTGTGGTGAGTAGAAGAGAAGAAAAAAATACCTCTCGTGGAAAATTATTGTTATAGTTTTTATGTGCATAATGCTAGAGCTATTAGGTTACTCATGTTGAGTGAATTGAGAACCTTGTTAGAAAATATATGAAACATGGTTCACATGGAGGAAGTGAAGGCGTGAAGGCTTCAATATAGACAGTGATTTGGCCAATTCATAGTAGGAATAGTCTTTTCCATCCAATAGGAGTTGGACAATCTAATGGTGGTTGGGCGAGGGTTGTTGGTCGTGGGAATTTCCAGCAGATGGTAGTTCGTAGATCCATGAGAGAATAAAATTTATGAATTGATAGATGCCAACATACTGTAGAGGAAGCCAAGTATTTCGACTTATGGTTGTAAGCTAATCCATGTAAATTTTTTCAGCAGATTAATGGAAGATTTGAGCATCGTAGTAGCAACAGGGTGGTTTTCTCCCAAAAGGGTTTCCAACAGAAATACATGTGTCCTTATGTGTGCAAGCTTGTTTTGATATTTCTCATGGATATTTATCATGGTTATTATGGCTTTATTTTATTATTGCTCACATGTTTTTATGATCTAATTTTGTGCATGTGCAGGGATAATTGAGTTTGGGAAAAATATTTATAATTGGTGAAAATTGATACAAAGTCCATCACTACTTATTCACCCCCCCCCTCAGTAGTGAATATATTTCCAACAAGGGCATGTAGACATTTATTACTTTGAACCGGTTGTGGCTCATTTGCATTTAATTTTTAAAATATTTCTCAAAACACCAAAAACACATATATGGTAGAAAATGAAAAAAAATTGTATGTTGGTGTATTAAAATTATGTGCAGAGAAGTGAAGGCAGGTCGATTCGGGCTTCTTCGCAAGCTCAGGAGAGACTAGCACTATAAAATACTGAATAATCTCAGGAGGGTTATGTCGTGGAGAAAAATAATTTGGTAATCAAGACTGTTTATTCGTTAAAGGAATGTATGCAAGCCTGTTGAATGAAACTATGTTCATTATCAAAGAAATTATATATATTTCCCGAAGGCAGAGAATTGGTGTATTTTCGCTTAAAAACTTAAGATTTTTGGAAGAAGCATAAAGGGGAAAATCGACGGTCGGGATCAAAGCACAAAATTGAAGCGGAGAGATGGACGACGGAGATCATAGCACAGAAATGCAAGTTAGATTGATCGGAGGTTGTGAAGAGAAGCCACATGTCAGCCATAAGTTCCATCGCACATCGCACTTTGCGACTTTTAACACTTACCTCTCGTTTCTTATGACAAATCTGTTGATTTGTGATTTGCGATTGACCCCACCTCCGCTTTCCATTCCATCCCTCTCGCACATCGCACATCACACTTCGCGAATTTTAACACTTACCTCCGGTTTCTTATAACAAATCTGCGGATTTGCGATTGGCCCCACCTCCGCCTTCCACGTCATCCCTCTCGCACATCGCACTTATTGACTTTTCACACTTACCTCCTATTTCTTATAACAAATCTACTGATTTGCGATTTGCGATCGATTGCACCTCCATCCTTCCATGTCACCTTCTCGCTATCGCACATCGCAAGTTTAGGAGGAAAGCACTAAGGAATATGTTATGAATGCCGAAGTGCCGAAATGCGATGGAAAGGTGGACGTCATACCATTCGAAGTTTGAGTTGAATTTATTTAAAGTCCAAGATTGTGTGAAATTGTGTTGGTTTTATGAAGAAACATGAATGCGAGCAGTAGACTCAGGTAACACCATACCCCATGTAAAACAGAGCTGTATGCAGTGGCGCATTGTAAATAAATGGAAGTTGAACGCTGCAGGCACAAGCAGAAGAGGCAGAGTCGGGAAGAAGGGGACATGATAACATGGTTTGAAGCATATAGGCATAGGCAATGTCAGGCAAAGGAGCATATGGTGGCATTGTTTGAAGCACAATAGTTGGGTCAAGTCAGGCAAAGAGGCGTTATTTCAGAACTGTTCAGATATTGCATTAGAAAAATAAAAGAGATGACAACAAGTAGAAAAGACAAATAGTGAACACTGGAAGAGATGTAGGGCAAGGATTTCTGATCTGTCAAGGAGACACATCATCACTTTAGGGAGACGAGGGAAAATTTTAAGGATGGAAGTTTATCTCAAAGTTTAGAAACCTTGGCAAATCTTACTAGTCCCTAATATGCAAATTGTAAAAAATTTGGTGATGTTTTTGTAGAAATATTTAGATTTGCAATGATTTTGTATTAGTTCATATAATATTTTGGTGATTTTTAAGGTAAAATAATGGTGTACTATAAATTTTGGGCAAACCATTTTAGAAAAAAATTTGAAATTGGCAAATCTTTTTTTTAGAAAAAGCATCGAAAATTAGCCAACCTGTGAATATTAGCCCCTAAAATTTTCCCTGAGGGAGACGCGTCAGCAACAAATCAGATTCAGCAAAAAGAATGATATTTCAATTTTTAATTTGTTTTCTTTGTAAGTTAAGATCGAAGATATAGTGATGTCCTCAATTGCAATGTAATAAGTATTTTTAACAGTTTAGGTAGTCAAATTGTTTTCAAGAAGTTTTAGCAGTTACGAACTATTTTTGATGTATTTAAGCAAGATAGAAAGAAATGAGAGTGGTTCTGAGTTTTGAACCTCTGAAAGACTAAAACTGTGGTACTTAATTTTATGAGGAATTAATGAAAGAAGCATCAAGTTTCCTGCAACTGTTGATGGTGATTTGTTCTTCCTGTGCCATTTTGTGTCCCTTCTTCTTTGGATGAAGTGAAGTAATGTAGCAGTCGGTCTCTTAATTACATCTGTGAGTAAGAGTTAAATAACCTTAATTTGTGCTCCTCCACTCCAACTACTCTACCTTCATAAATTGTCTTTGGAACTTAAAAGTAATAGATTCTGTGTGTACAACATATTATTTTGAGTTTCTTCTCTCTCCATAAATTCATTCTGAGATTTAGAGTGGTAGATTATGTGTTACAACATATCATTTTGAGTTTCTTCTACAGTTCTTATTTTCCATTCAGATATCACTAGTTAATGGCATTGTAGAGTCTTTCATTATACTGGGTTGTTAAGGGTTTTAAATAATTAGTTTCCAAAGGGATTGAACAAATACCCCCTGATATAATTACTTTGTGAGACAGTTTCAAAAAATGTCTTAAGCATTGATTCCTTTCCACAACCAAGGAATTGTCTCTTAAGATACAACATTTTCTGGCGCCGTTGTCAGGGACGAAGAAAGGAAGTTTATTTTCCCTAGGTTTTTCACATTATTTCCTCTGATTATTCAGTGAGGAGGAAATATTTTTTTGTGTTTGTTATTCTCAAAATTTTGGCTCACAAGAGGCCTCACACGAGGTCAAATACCTCACAGCAGAAGGTCCCTACCTTTTCAGACCCTCAAATATTGGTTTCTAAAAGGGTTTGGAAACCCAAAACCCCTTCAACACCTAGTCCTACACTGTCAGCTCTTGGAAGTAGTTCTAGTAATCCTTTGTTTGAAGATATCTCTAAAGTAATTCCTTTCTTGTAACAAGATTCACCTTTCATACCGCTTTATTTTCAAGAACCTAAGTTGGAAGAACACTCCTTTGAGTCTGTTTCTTTTACTGTTACTCAAGCTCAGCAAACTCCAGTTTCTGGTCCCTCTGCTATTGTCCATCAACCCACCCCCATATCTTTTTTACCTTCACCTCCATTCATTTTCACAGCAGGTTCGTCAACTGCATCTAACCGAGGAACAGTCAATCAAGGTAAAAACATGGTAGCACCAGCCTTTTTGTTGAACATATATGCTCCACTTAACCTTCCTCATCCAGTGAATGCAATTCCTCAAGAGTATCTTAAATTACTTCCACTTTTTACTGGAGAAGATGAAACAACTACAGAACAACACTTGCCTATGTTTTGTAATTTTTCTAAAAATTTGA
Source organism: Pinus albicaulis (assembly GCA_034641835.2). Lineage (NCBI taxonomy): Eukaryota > Viridiplantae > Streptophyta > Pinopsida > Pinales > Pinaceae > Pinus > Pinus albicaulis. Next base: position 22,322,234 of record CM076583.1, read on the forward strand.
ATGTAAAACATCTCGATGTTGTAATGAGGATTTTTGTTCAGTCTCTAGATGGATAGGCTACAAAGTGGTTTAATGGATTTCCAAAAAATTCTATTAATACATGGGAAGAACTAGAAAATCAATTCACTCAAATATGGGGTGAAAAAAAGGATAATGGATATTCACTAACAAAATTCAATGAAATCAAAAGAAAACTAGATGAGAATATATTGGATTTTATCAAGATATTCAATAAGTTGTATAACAATTTTCCTGTAGAAATGAAGCCCCCTCCTTTTGAAGCAAAGGTGGTTTTTGCTGGGGCTTTTGAAGCCAATTTTAGTTTCACGCTTAAAGAAAGGAGATCCCCTACTCTAGATCAGATACAGATATATAATTTAGAGATTGAAGCTAATATAACTGCAGCTGGAAAGGCGAAAGGGAAGCAACCAGTCCAAGAGAAGGGGAAAGCAAAAGAAGAATCATCACAAGATCAAAGAATTGAAGATATGAAAAAGGTGATAAAAAACTTGTCAAATAAGCTAGTTAAGATGGAATTGGAAAGTAAAAACTCCCAAAGACAAGTACAACAAAAGCGAGGGGGATTTAACCCTCAATTCAGAAGACATCCCCTGCAAATTGTGTAGAGGGAAAGAAAATATCAAGACTAGGTTCAAGCACCATTGTATATAGAAGCAACACCAGGAGAGTCAGTAGAAGATGATGAAAGGGAGGTTGAATATCAAATATATGCTATGTACACAATAGAAGATGATGAAGAGGAAGATTGTGAGGGAGAATATGTTGAAGCTGAAGTCTCTTTTGACCAAGATGAAATGGATGCATATTGTAGGAAATTCACAGATTTCATGCAAGCTGAGTTGCATAAAAAATATGATTTAAGGTCTAGACAGAGATCTAGAGTGCGGGATAATGAAGGTTAACAACAAGATTCTATTCCTCCTCCAATGGCGACTCCACAACAAAAGGACCCTGTAAAACAAGTCAGTGATGGGAAGCGACCTGTAAATTTAGTTAATAGAACATATATGCAACAGGGTGAACCTTCCAAGAGAAAATTAGTTGATACTAATATTTTGGAGAGAGTTGTTCCTATACCCGAACAAGCAGCAAACTATAGAAAGAGTGAAGAAGAACCTGAAAAGAATGTTAAACAAACTCATCCTTTCAGTTTGACAAAAGATTTGGAGAAGGTAAAAATTTAGGTACCTCTTCTAGAATTAGCTAAAATGCCAGTCTACAAGAAAGAAATTTCAAAATTTATTAATCTCACACATATTGAAGATATAAGTGATATTGTGAACTTACAAGAAGAGAAGCCAGTGGTCACCTTTGGTCCTCATGTAGAAGAAGTAGACCCTTATGTCCCACCATTCTATATTTCTCTGTTTCTTCTTGATTTTACTCTCCATAATTGTATGTTGGACTCAGGTGCATCCCATAATATCATGCCATTGTCCCTCCATTCTGTCCCTCCATTCCTGACAATGTGAAACATTGGCATGTGTTTTAAGATGATGAGCAGGTAAATCATTTCTTAACAATGATCGGAAAATTTGAAGATGCTAAGATAGATCAATAAGAAGAACAAATAGAGCAGAAAGGAGAGGTAAGAAACCTTAAGCAGTCAATAAGTGAGCAGAATATTATCCAGTTGAAAGATAATATCCTCCGTAAAGGACTGGTTCCCCTTGAAATATTACTTTATCCTAATGATGTTGTTGTTGATTCAAAGAAAACACATCAAGAAGAAGAGATGGAAGAATGTAATTTGGGAACTCAGCGGGAACCAAAAATGGTGAAGTTATTTAAGGGCGTTCCTGGAAATTATAAAGAAAGATACAATGATATTTTTAAGATGTATATGGATGTATTTGCTTGGTCATATGAAGACTTGAAAATGTATGATAAAAGAATAATACAGAATAACATCCCAATGAAAGAAGGAATTAAACCACATAGACAAAAATTCTGACAGATTAATCCATTACTGTTAGCTCCAATTGAAAATGAAGTGAAGAAATCGTTGCAAGCAAAAATCATAGTTCCTCTCATTTATTCTGATTGGGTCTCTAATATGGTTCCTGTGAGGAAGAAAAATGGAGAGATAAGATTGTCTATGGACTTCAGAAATTTGAACAGAGCATCTCTAAAAGATAATTATCCTTTACTTAGAATGGATTATGTCTTACAGAAGGTGACAGGAGCTTACAGGATTCTCCAGATATAATCAAGTGGTAGTGGATCAAGAAGCTCAGAAAAAGACATCTTTCACAACCCCCTGGGGCACCTTCATGTATGAAAGGATGCCATTTGGTATTATGAATGCAGGTTCAAATTTTCACAGGGCCATGGACATAGCGTTTGTTGGGGACAAGTATGTGGTTATATATTTGGATGATGTAACTGTTTTTTCAGGATCAAATGATGAACACCTAGAACATCTGCAAAGAACTTTCGAAAAGTGCAGGAAGTATGGTGTATCACTAAATCCCAAAAAATATTTGTTTGCCTTGGAGGAAGGTAAATTATTGGGTCACATAGTTTCAAAACAAGGAGTAAATATTGATCCAGCAAGGGTGGAGGAAATTCAGACCATTCCTTTTCCCAGAAGCAAGAAAGATATTCATATATTTTTGGAGAAAATAAACTTTCTAAGAATATTTGTACCAATTTATGCTGAGATTGTGAGAAATATAACTAAAATGTTGAAGAAAAATGCAGAAGTGAGGTGGGATAAAGAAGCAAGAGAAACATTTTCCAGAATAAAAGAATCACTCCAGGAAGCTCATGTTTTAATAAGTCCTGATTATCAAAAGGTATTTCAAATATTTTCATTTTATTCCCCCACAACTATTGTTGTCGTGTTATTGCAGAAAAATGATGATAATAAGGAGCAGCCAGTTGCATTCTTCAGCAAAGTTCTCAGAGATGCTGAGCTCAAATATAACATTTTGCAGAAACAAGTGTATGCATTGGTTAAAGCACTCAAAGCCTTCAGGAATTTTGTGTTAGAATCTCAAATAACCACTTATGTACCTAATTTTGTTGTTAAGGGAATGTTGGTTCAAAGTGATGTTGAAAGAAAAAGAGGGAAATGGATAGCTAAAATCCAGGAGTATGATTTGGACATTAAACCCACCAAGTTAATCAAATGACAGGGCTTAGAAAATTTGTTGTTGGGCTGAAATTAAGGTATGTTTTCACCCTATGATTACTTCGAATTGTGACACATTATTAAGAATTCTTCCTCATCTTAACAATAAAGAAAAATAAGATTTATAAAAATTAGGACAATTGGGCTACACGACAAAAGGAACGTATTATAACAGAAATTTGACTTATTGTATCTCTGTGCATAGGGAAAAAGAGCAACTGAATCGAAGTTAAATGAAATATGGTTGTCAGACACGGACTTAAGGAATCTCAGTAACTCCCAGAAACTGACAGAAGGCAGAAGACAGATCCAATCTCGAGAACCCAAACAACAACCATGCACATTCCCTTACAAAACATCCCCACCTTCCATGGGTTGACCACAGAATATCCTGATGCATTCCTATTTGAATTCGATGTCCTATGTAGGGGGTATGACTACACCACCGACACTCAGAAACTGAAACTATTTCCCTCTACTTTAAAGGGAACAACATTACACTGGTTCATGGGACTAGGTGGGGGAACCATCAATAATTGGGAACAAATGAAAGAACATTTTTCTTAATAAATATCAAGACTATTGCCAGACTTGAGAACTAAAAAATGAAATCTTCAATATGTTTGCAAGGGACAATGAAACATTGGAAGAATACATAGAAATATTTCAATATAATTTACAAAGGTCTCCATATACCATGTTATCCAAAGACATCTTAAAAGTTACAATGATTAAGGGAATGAAATAAGAATGGGTTGAAACACTTAACATAATGGGAAAAGGGGACATTTCCCAGGAAGAATATGATGAGATCATTTCCCTGTGTATTAGGTGCTCTAGGGTAGTATGCATAATAGGCCAAGTGAACATGACTCAATAAAAAAAGACCTTAAGCAGTCTGGTGGCAATGTAACTAGAGCAGAGTTTGGTAATCTCTTGGAAAACTTTAAAACTGACATTTTAGGTACTTTGACAACACAACTTGATGTCTTACAAGCCAAGTAGAAGCAAGATATAGTAGAGCAGAACTTGGTTCTTTTTTTCCCAAGCTGTCAGAAGAAACACAGCCAAAGGGAATGCCCCTTAGACATGGTTCAGACCTGTTCCATCTACACTAAGGACCATACCACAGACCAGTGCCCCTCACTCCCGGGACTGAAATAAGTTTACAAGGAAGTAGAGGAAGAGACAGAACCAGTCTACCTAATGAATCATTGTCGAAAATGGTAGGCATGACCAGGTATGCCTCAACAACTGCCTCAGTTCTTTCCTTCTCCGTAGTTTAACCAACAAAACCCTGCAAAAGCTTGGAAGAATCAAAACCCTTTTTCTACTTAGCCGAACCAGTCATTTCCTATACCACCCTAGACAACACAACCCTCATCAGGGAATAATTGGCCAAGTTTTCCCTATTCTCCTCCTTATTGGAAAAACACTCCATATCAAGCCTAGTGGCCAACATCCCCTTCTCAAACCACTAATTGGCCTCAGAATTGGCAGCGACCCCTAGGAATGACCAACCTACCAATGGGAGCAAGGCTCCAGAAGCAACCTACACTTCCAGCACCGTACCCAGTCCAGCACAAACCTGAGCCTATCATACATCCTCAATTACCAGCTCAACCCAACCCTAATCCCAATAAAAGACCGGTTCATCTAATTCATATTATAGAAGATCAAAACCTCGACACTAAACATAGGAAATTCAATGAACTAAGGCTGAGATCTGGACGTACTATCTCACGAGCAGAAGTCACAACCTCACCTCAATTCGAATCTGGAACCTCAGCAGAGCCTAGTCGAGAAAATATAACGGAAGCAGAGGTAGGCCAAGAAAAAGAAACGGTTGACCAATGGGGGCCTGAAGAGCTTAGGATGTCTCCACCTCCATTCCCTGAAAGGTTAAATCTGCCTAGACCAATAGTCTCTCCAGATTTTGACATCCTGGGGGAGCTAAGAAACCTTTGTATCAAAAGTCTTCTTCTCTAATACAAGACATTCCCATCTATGCAAAAACAATTAAAAAGCTGTGTGGGAAAAATCAAGTGAAAAAAACAAAGGTTGTGCCGACAGTTCATGTGGTAGGGATGCTATCTGACTTATTACTGGGTAAGGAACCACCTGTAAAATATGAAGACCCAGGAAATCACATAGTAACTGTGCAGATCTCTGGACACTCATTTCGAAACACATTGGTCGACTTAGGGGCATCCATTAACATCCTAACTATGGGAGCTTGCAAAAAGCTAGGCATATCAGCTTTAGAACCCACGGCTACGCTGCTAGAGCTTGCTGACAGGACTATTATCAAACCAGAAGGAATAGTGCAGGACATCCTGGTCTTCGTAGACTCATGGGAGTATCCAGCTGATTTATTAGTTATTAATATGAAGAGCAGGATATATGGGCAACCATTGGTTCTTGGGCGACCTTGGCTGGCAACAGCTGATGCTTACATAGGCTTCTGAATAGGTAGCATGACAATCACTAGAGGAGATTCCATAAAAAATTTAATTATTTATCCACCCGCCAAACCAAGCTTACCCACGGTAAAAATTCACAAATATCCATATGCATATTGGGAAGAAAACATTTGTCCACCTCTGACATTAGTAGAAGCTCTTGAATTTAAAGATCAAACCGAAGACGATGTAATCAATAATTTTATGAGTCAGCCACCCACGTCTGAAAATTTAAAATGCCAAATGTTGAAAGTGGTCCTTGAAGATGAAATTCAAGAGGACCCCTTGACAGACCTTGAGGGTCAATATATTCCCATAACCGATGTGCGTAACAACATACCCATTGGGATTAAGCCAGGGAAGATCCTGAATATAAATGGCAATTTGGATAGTAACCAAAAGAAAAGGCTCATAAAATTTCTATAGAAGCATAAAGGGGAATTTTCTTGGGACTACCTAGAAATTAAAGGCTTAGATCACCATCTTTGCACCCATCACATTTATACTGATAAGGAAGTTCGACCCATTAGACAACCTCAGCGAAGGCTGAACCCACACTTAAAAGATATTGTAAAAGATGAGCAGCAAAAAATGCTGGATGTAAATTTCATTTATCTTATTTCAGACAACAAATGGGTCTCCCCTCTGGTATTCATCCCCAAGAAGAATGGAAATGGAGAATCTGTGTGGATTATCAAGAACTGAATAAAGCAACACAGAAATACCACTTCCCCCTCCCTTTCATTGACCAAGTCCTTAACACATTGGCAGGGAAATGATTATTTTTCTTTCTTGACGGGTTCAGTGGTTACAATAAAATCTAGATAGCCCCTGAAGACCAGGATAAGACAACCTTTACCTGCCCATGGGGTACTTTTGCTTACAGATTTTTACCATCAGGGCTATGTAATTCCCCAGAAACATTTCAAAGAGCCATAATCAACATTTTTTCTAATTTAATAAATGAGGGGCTTGAAATATATATGGATGACTTCACACCATATGGTGAGGACTTTGATCAAGCATTAGAAACACTAGAAAAGGTGTTGGAGTGATGTATTGCTAGTAGTTTTTATTTAAGCAATGAAAAATGTCACATGATGATGACCGAGGGAGTAATCCTAGGTCACTACATCTCTGCAGCTGGAATACAGGTAGATCTAGCAAAAATAGAGGTAATCCTTCTATTAGCCACACCGCAGTTTTTTGGGATATGCAAGATATTATCGCATATTTATAAATAATTTCTCACAAATAGCTGCACCTTTGTATGCATTAACTAGAAATGTTGAATTCCACTGGACTGATAAATGTGACACTGCTTTTTTAGATTTAAAGAAACTGGTCTCGACAACAACAATTCTACGAGGGCCTAACTGGAAACTGCCTTTTCACATCTCTTCAGATGCATTCGACACAGCAATAGGGGCAGTTCTTGGCCAAGAAGAAGACAAAAAACTATGCTATTTATTATATCAGCAAAAACCTCACTCCTGCCGAATTAAATTATACAGTGACTGAAAAGGAGTTCCTGGCTGTCAATTATGTTATTAATAAATTTAGACATTATATAACTGGCTATCAAGTACTCCTGTACACTGATAACTCTGCCATTAGATATTTAGCTAATAAACCAATCAGGAATGGGAGAATAACTCGTTGGTTGCTACTATTTCAGGAATTCGATATAACTATCAAGGACCGTCCAGGAAAGGAAAACGTGGTCGCAGACTTTCTATCCAGGGTTCCAAAGATAGACAATATGCTAGCATTCGATGATCATTTTCCTGACGAACATCTGTTTGTGGTAGCGGTGAAAACGCCATGGTATGTAGATGTGGAAAATTACTTGGCAGTGGGAAAGCTGCCTAGACATTTAACATCAAGAGAACGAAAACTGATTGTACAATGCATCGCAAGGTTCTCCTGGATCGATGGATACCTCTTCCATACGGGGGCCGGCATGCACATACGCAGATGCATTAGGGAGGACGAGATCTATGACATCCTATGGGCCTGTCACAATGAACCTTGTGGTGGGCATTTTGTAGTTCGCACAACGGGGCACAAAGTGTTACAATTAGGGTAGTATTGGCCTACATTTTTCAAAGAAACAAAAAAATATGTCCAAGCCTGTGATAGCTACCAAATAATGGGTTGCCCAGGCCAAGCAGATGAAATGCCACTACAACCACCATTGGTGATAGAACCATTCAAGCGGTGGGCACTATATTTTGTTGGACCATTCAACCCACCTTCAAACCATAAAATCTACATATTGGTTGCCACTAATTACGTAACAAAATGGGTAGAAGCAGTGGCCTTATCAAGAGCCACGAAGGAATCTGTGATTAATTTCCTTTTCGAGCTATTCGTGCGATATGGTTTTCCACGGGAAGTGATAACTGATGGGGGGGGAACAGTTCGTAGGTAATAAAATTATGGCCACCCTAAAAAATCACCATCTCATCCATAGAGTTACATCTCCTTACCACCCATAGGCAAATGGGCAGGTCGAAAGCACCACCAAAGTTCTGGAGGCAATTCTTACCAAAACAGTATCAACACATCGCTGGGACTGGGCCACTAGATTACCATAAGCCTTATGGGCCTATCGCACAACCTGGAGAAACACCATTGGATATTCCCCATATCATCTAGTATTTGGGAGAGAGCCTATTTTCCCTATTAAGTTAAAAATCAAAACTCTAAGAATCCCAAGAGGTAGGGTCAGACTTAACAGAAGCCCAGGTTAAAAGACTCCAAAAAATAAATGAGCTAGATGAAATGCGGCTACTGGCTCTGTAGTGCACAACAATCATCCAAAAAAGTGAGCTAAGTGGCATGAAAACCTTATCAAGAGGAAGATATTTCAAAAAGGAGATTGGGCACTCCTCTATGACTCCATATTCCAAGGTTTTCTTGGAAAATTACAAACAAGGTGGCTCGGTCCATACGAAATTCAAGAAGTACACAACAATGGCACACTCACCATGACCACCATAGATGGGTCTAGTTCTAAATTTCAAGTGAATGGGCATAGAGTGCGCCTATACTACAAACCTCTCACAAAGGAATATTTTTTCCAACAGGTACGAAATGATCCCACCATCCAAGTTGTGATAACAGGGGGAAATAACCCCACAACCTCAATTACATGAGAGTTTGCTACCATCATTTGTAAATATTGTATATAATTTCTTCACAATTCCTAGTTCTTATTTTGTTGTACATTCCTCACGCTCGAAAGTGTATTATTTTTCTCATCCTCTTTCATTTTTTATCTTTTGTTGTTCAAATTCTTTGAACGACTATTGTTCAATCCAATTGAACAACTGTTGTTCAATCGGATTGAACAATCATGATTTTTGTGTTTTTATCTTTTGCTGTTCAAATTCTTTGAACAACTGTTGTTCAATCCAATTGAACAGCTGCTGTTCAATCCAATTGAACAATTGTTGTTCAATTAGATTGAACAGTCGTGCTTTTTGTGTTTTTATCTTTTGTTGTTCAAATTATTTGAATGGTTGTTGTTCAATCCAATTGAACAGCTGTTGTTCAATCGGATTGAAAAGCCATGTTTTTTTGTTTTTATCTTTTGCTATTCAAATTCTTTGAACGACTGTTGTTCAATCCAATTGAACAATTTTTGTTCAATCAGATTGAGCAGCTGTGATTTTTGAGTTTTTATCCTTGCTGTTCAAATTCTTTGAATGACTGTTGTTCAATTAAATTGAACAACTATTGTTCAATTGGATTGAACAACCATTTTTGTTTTTCCTTGATGTTCAATCGGATGGAACATCCTTATTTTTTGCATTTTATTCCTTCCTTTGTTGATATCCCCCCCTCGATCCGCACCTTATCTATAAAAGGCATCTCTGAAGGGGAAGTGGCAGTTGAAGAAAGGAGGGAAGTAGTAAAAATTACCAACATGATGATTCCTAGCTCAATTATGTTATCATACAATAACATGATCTTATGATGGTATATCTTTCTACACTTTCGAGTAGTATTTCCCTCCAATATGAAGAAATAGGAATAAAGAAAAGTAATTGTATTCACATTCTTTTTACTTATCTCACCATCCCTAACTCTTAAGGAGTTAATGATCCTTCATGTATAAATAATAACTATTATGTGTTCATGCAAATTTTTAAGAGAGGATAGGGGGTCTCATCACGATCCAACCTACCATGATCATAAGGATTTAACAAGTGACATGCCCACAATGGCCATCACACCAGGGTAATGACCTTCTCATCTGCTTGAAGGACATGAGCTCTCATCACGAGCCGGCCTGATCACTCTGTTACAATCCTAGTGAATGGCACTGTGACTCTTTGGCCATCACACCAGCATAGTGACCTCCTTATAAATCAAAATGCTTATGTTTCAAAAATAAGTACTATGCTTACATGCAAATTTTTAAAAGAGGATAGGGGGTCTCATTACGAGCTAGCCTACCATGTTCATAAGAGCTTAGCAAGTGACATGCCCACAATGGCCACCACACCAGGGTAATGACCCTCTCAACTACTTGAAGGACAGGAGGTATCACGACGAACCGACCTGATCACTTTCCTACAACTCTGGTGAGTGGCACTATGGGTATCTGGCTATCATACTAGCATGGTGATCTCTCCACAAAATTGGCAGAATAACTATTTTTACATAAGGATCCTGGCTCATTTTTTCAGGTTAAAATAGCAACCCTGTCGAGGCTATGAACGCCTGCTAGAAGCAGTGGCTCTTCTTATGGTATGAGAGTATGTTTTAACAATAGCCAACTACTCTTACACATATCTTTCTCTTCCATTCTTCTTCCATAAGCCACTACTCAAATTAGTGATGATTCTAATCTACCATATAAATAACTATAAGGGAGATATGATTACATGTTTGAACCTCGGGATGACAACGCTAATCATTACATATCTCAGTCTTGCTTCCATCACACTTATCATTAAAGAAGGACATCATATCATAATAATAGTTATATTGTTTTCTCTCCCTCTCCGGTCACTTCCACACGAGATGTATTTATGTCAAAACTTCCAAATCCGACCTTTACACTACGTATGCTCATAATTACCCAATTACTCCTCATCCCCTGAAGCTTGAAATCCATGACCTCCTCTCTCACGTACAGGCCATGATTATCAAATCCTGACATTCCCCCCGTTCACATTCATGATTGGCCAACTCCCTCTTGTACTTGAGGACGTGGGCGCCCCTACTTCGACGGAGGGGGTGTAATTAGTCATAAATTAGCAAGCATGCGAATTTCCTGCACAAATCCCATTAGATATGCTCATAAGACTAGAGGAGCATCGTAATTAAGGCATGAAGCTACTTGCAGAAGGCTACAATCTCCCTTTATATTGCATACAATATTCATTCGAAACAACAGAGCTGAAAGAGAATACAAATAGAAGAAAAATCATAGGAAAGCACACCAGCCATGGGGGGAAATTCTCTCCAGAACGAACCTTCAAACTTCCCGATTTCATATGCAGCTAGTGCTATCCTCCAGGAAGCTGGCTGGCTGGAATATTTACACCTATTACAAGGATTTTATACAGAAGTAGAAATTGATTTTCTGCAAAACCTGCAAGAGGGACGGACCAAAATTAAGGGAAGAGTTATACCAGTCATAGAAGAAATTATTGTTGAAGTCTCTGGAATACCAGCAGAAGGAGAGAGATGGATAGAGAAACATCTTCTCTTATGAGAGGCAGTTGCAGCATATCAGGATCCGGAAGAGCCATTGGAGAAAAAAGGGAAAGGGATTAACCCTACTTCTCTACATCAACCATGGCAGGAACTGACGACATTCATCCAAATATTCATTACATGCGATGGATGCCAAGACGTGGTAAAACCTCGCCAACTTAAACTTTTAGTTGTTCTTAAGTAAAATATTTCAGTTAACCTACCTACTTTCTTAAATTATATATTTCATAACACTATTGTTTGAATAAGAAGAGCTAAAAACCCCCAAGAAGTTGTCAGTCACCACGGGTTTATCAAACTAATCACCATACATGAGTTGGACAAGCAGCAAATATCTTGAGGCAACTTTGTTAACCCTGCCACACAGGCACCTGAGGAAAACCCTGGCGAAGCCAAAATCGAGCTTCCCAGGGTAAATATACCTAGAAGGAAAAGGACCCGTACCTCAATTTTATAACCAAGTAGGAAAAAGCGGCCCAAAAGACTTCAAGGAGCCTCGGACTTCATAGAGGAGGTAGGGCCATCCCGTTCACTACCCTCAAGCCCTCAAAACGCACCCTTGCAATACTATGAGGAAGATATGGCTCGAGTCCTGGAGCAAATGAGGGCAGGCCATGAATCTAGAAGCCTATCAGAAGCCGAAGAGTAAGAGGAACCTATAGACAAGTCTGCCATTGCCAGCAGTTCTAGCCACACCGAGGTGCTACCCCACCAAGAGGAATCACAGGCCTTTGGGGCTCTGTCCCCTCTTGAGAATTATGAGGTAAATAGTGAAGAACAGGCAGAAGGGAGAGTGGAATTATAAAATCAGTCAGGAGACACTATCCCTTTGGAGCAAAACACAAGCATAGAAATAGTTCCTTTGACACCTAAAGGTAACATTGTCCCACCCAGTCAGGACCATCATACAGAAGTAAACTCAGAATCCCAAGTAGAAAACACCATCGCAGGCAACCCTGAGGTTGGCAGCACCGTTCCTAAAAATGAGAATGTTGCTCCTCCACCACCTACTGAAATAAGTTCAGGTGAGAATTTAGCTGAAAATAAGATTAAAGAACTGAGCAGGACCTGAAAAATATTGAGGAAAATGGTGAAACATTTAAGAAAACAATTAAAGGAGGTAAATAAGGCCCAAAATCCTAAGAAAGAATTGACCACAACTGAAACCCAAATGGAAATGATCACTAATTTGTTAGATACTACTGAGGTTGGAATGCAGACTGACCTAACAGAGACTGCTGAGGCTAGAATGCAGACTGACCTAGCAGAAACTGTTGAGGCTGTGATACAGACTGACTTGGCAAGCACCATTGAAATCAAGGTACAAACAGACATGGTGGACACTCTTGAAGCCTTTGTCCAAACTAGGCAAGAATTCACCGATGAAAAGGGAACCCAAATGGAGGAAACCCCTACCTATGCCCCTCTAGTTGAAAGAGTTTCCAAGAAAAAATGGTATAAAGAGTTAATTCGAACACGTCATGAGTTGGCACAGAGAAAAAAGGAAGTAGTACCAACACAGGAATATTAGGCACTACTAAAGAATTCACAAACCTTTCCACCACAGAAGATGAAACATTTTTCTGACTCAGAGAGGAGCATGCAAAGGTAAAAAGGGCACAAGACCAGGTGGATCAAGCCAAGAAACAAATCACTATGATTTTTTCTCTGTATTATGATGCACTAACATGCAGGGCACCAGCCACCAAATATGCCCTATTCTTAACAGAATGATACTTACTGCTAAAAATCAAGGCCGTTCGGGTAGGGAAGCCCAAAAATTTCAAAACCATAGAAGAGTTCATCCACTGCTGCAATGATCAAGACAAATAGGTTTGGCGCCTTTTATGTGAACTTTACATGCACAATTTATTTCTAGAAGAGGACATGGATAGAAATCCTAATCCCTTTATAGGAGATGTTCAGTTATAGGCCTTCCTCTCGTTCGCTAAGAACCAGATTAGGTGGGCCAAAGCCTATAACATCTTCCAAAAGAGAGAACATGGCCTAGACTTGTGGGTTAGAGGAGAGCCTACAAAAGCCCTTCAGTTGTTCATCCAACACAAGAACTTCATGCGAAGAAAGGGTGTAAGGACCAAGCTGGGACCCATCCATAAAAACATTATATAAAATAGGCAGGAATATTTTGGAGACATTCAGGAAGTAGCCCTGGCAGCAGCTAAACAAATATGGATGGCCTCCACAAACAATGTAAAGAATAGGGAGCCATTTGGCTACCAAAACTTCAAGGCAGCCGCCTCCAGATTCCTCTCATATAGTAACCTAGTCTTCAGCATGGGTCCTGCATGGTTAGGATGTAGATATAGATTCCCTCTTATCTGGTACCCTCCTAAGGGCTATGATCATGACTACGAATTTCTAGAAGGGCACACAAACACTACTTTTGCAAGAATTAGACAGAAACAGGGTTTCAGAGCATACAAGGAAGAAGTCCACCCTGCCTACTCCTTAACACAGTTGCATCTCAACCATTTTTTTGCATGAGGACCTGCAAATAGGTAAGCGGGGGAGTATTTTGGGCCGAAATTAAGGTTTGTTTTCACCCTATGATTACTTTGAATTGTGATACATTTTTAAGAATTCTTTCTCATATTTTTTTTTTCTAAGTTAGAGTAATCTATTAACAGTGAAAAATATAGTACATCTGGCCTAGGCCATAACTGTGCCTACAAAGAGGCAATTTGAGCTGACAGTGACTAGATTTTGGCTGCCCTGCAAGGGGCACCAGCTTGAAAAACCCAAGACAGAAAAAATCCCACGCAGGGGATCGAGCTGGAATGTCATTAACTTGAAACTAGGAGCATAGCTATAACACTGGACCATAACAAGACTAGACCGCTGTAAAGACTGAAACTGGTCTTTGACAAAAATTGGACCAGAATTGAGAGAAACATTGAAACAGCAAAACACTCCCTCAGAGAGGGCCGAGAAAAAACAAAAGAGACAAGAAAGGAGGATCGGATTACTCATCAGGAGCAACCTCCTTGATCCTGCATCCGAAGTCTTCTGGTTCGCTTTGAACATGGGAGAAATCAACATTGTGGTGGACAACAGTGGGAGATTTAGTGACAGTTGCCTGAACGCGAACTGTTTCATCCTGCAAAGACGCCCTGGAAACCTCAGGTTGACCCCTCGTGTCCTACTGCATCGTGTCCATATGAGCGCCTTCGACTGGAGCTTGCTCTTCAGGCGGATTCTCTGGCAGGGGCTCCTCCAAGAAGACCACGGAGATGGCCATAGTTACGCGTGGTCTGTTGAGAGCACAATCGAACGAGAAGAGGGCCGTATGTGACTGAGCAGGCAACGCATCCCCTGAAGGCGAATCTAACCTGAGGCCTGAGTGGAGCAAGCGCCCACAGAGGAGGCGAGGGAGGCTGTCAGAATGTGCAGAGGTGTCAGACGGGGAAGAAGAAAGGGAAGGAGAATGCCTTCTGGAAAAACGAGAAGACCCCCTCCTGCACCTCATCCTCTGCCGCAGCCTTGGCATTAAAGCAGCTTTAACCGGACTGGAGCTCTGAAGCGATTGAGGGCACGTCGCGGGAGGAATGCCCAGAACCACCGTCGCGGACAAACAAGAGCCAGCTACAGAAATGTGAATGCTTTCATCGGGCTGCAGGCAACAGGTCAGACGGCTGCGCTTCCCTGTGGTGGTGCGCTCTCTGGCTCTGTCCAGAACTGAGTTACATCGCGAATTCATTGGCTGGGGGACTAGCGTCTCCATGGCCTTTAACGTTCCCTTCCTGCAACACTCAAAACGCCGCATTGAATGACCAGGCTTGAAAATCTTATGCGAGATGTTGTTGCGGCAGTCGAGGCTGCCTCGAACCTCCCCTACGATAATGAGAATCACCTTCATACCAAACGCCATTAAGAGCATGCGGTGGAGTGTTTACTGTGGGCAAGTGGTCTCAATGCAGCCGTGAGGGATGGCATGTGGCCTCCCGTCCGACTGCTTGCGTCCTCTCACCCTCATTAACTTCACTAACACCCGCATCCGGGGAGAATTCTTTCTCATATTAACAATAAAGAAAACTAATATTTATAAAAATCAGGAAAATTGGGCTAAACGACT